>CM059434.1:58693746-58868045 GCA_030390025.1 Squalus acanthias | reverse complement strand
GAGAGGGACAGAGAGAGAGAGAGGGACAGGGAGAGAGAGAGAGAGGGACAGGGAGGGAGAGAGGGGGACAGGGAGAGAGAGAGAGAGAGAGAGAGAGACAGGGACAGGGAGAGAGACACACAGAGAACTTCAATATAGATAATTGTGAGGTGGTGCATTTTGGTAGGCGGAATAAGGAGGTGACCTACTCCTTGGAAAATAAGAGTCTAAATGGGGTAGAGGTGCAAAGGGATCTAGAGGTATAGATTCACAAATCATTAAAAGTAGCAACGCAGGTTAAAAAAGCCAGAAAAGTGCAAATAAAGCACTGGGATTCATTTCTGGAGGAATGGAATTCAATAGCAGAGAAGTTATGTTAATCTTGTATCGAACCGTGCCTGATTGTCTCATGATTTGAGACGGTGGGGTGGCAATTTGGCATTACTGTATATATGCTTTTAAGTGGTTGTTGTTGCTGTTGTTGTAAGAATGTGTTGTTGTTGTAAATGTTGTTGTAGTAAGATTTGCCCACGCACGAAAAGGTTGCGCTCAAAGGAGTTCATGGCCCGCTCAGTACAAAAAAAAATTAGAGGGAGCATTGATCAGCACCTGACCACATTGCTGCCTGGGACGCCAGGGATGGCCTCACCATGGCCAGATTTACTTCACTTGACGCTGTACACTCATATGGCTGCCACATGATGCGTCGGGTTGGCACCACCCCACACCAACACCATAAAGCATCCCTACAATGCCCAAGCCATTCCTTTCACACTCATGACCATTGCGGGGAATACCGTTATGTCTCACCGTTCACTGCAACTCACTAAGACACTTCCAAAGGTGCACACAAATCTGTCCAAGAATGCAAAGGGCTCGATTTTCCAAGCCCCGTGGAGGCGGGTTTGGAGGCGGGAGTGGTGGGAAAATTGCAGATTCGGGGGGGCATGTACCCATCCCGCCCTCAACCCGCCTCCATGCCAATGTCCCAGGAGGCGGGTACCCGACCTGTGCTGGGAGCCGCCTCCCCGAGGTGGGAAGGGGATTAGTGACAATTAACTGCCTGTTAACAGGTAGTTAACAGGCAGTTTTTTGGCTAATCCCTATTTTTAGCCCTGAAGTGTGGGCTGCCCAATGGCTCCAAACCACGCCAAGTTAGCGAGGCGGACCGTCGGTCTGCAGGGCTTGGAGGGGTCAAGATGGCCGGTATACAGGTGAGTGATGGGTGCATGAGTGCAGAGGTAAGTGTGTTTGGTGTGTGTAAAGTGTTTTAATAAGTTTTACTTACCTTTACTTTCTCCTCCAGGCTTCCTCCCTTCAGTTCTCGGGAGTCCCTCAGCTCACCGGCACAGAAAGCAGAATGGCCGCTGAGCTGTCAAAAGCTGCAGCCTCTGCTTTCTGGTCTGGAAAGCTCTCTAACTGAGTCTAAGTAGAAGGACTCAAGTTAGAAGACAGATTGTCCATGTTTGTCAGCTTCACAGAGCTGTCAAACGCTGATATTTCATCTGTCAAAAGCTCTTGACAGATGAAATGTCAATCGCTGATGTCACCAGTATCCAGGTGTCCCTTAATTGGCCTGCTGAGCCCGCTGGGCGGGCTTAACAAGGTCAATCAAGGGAAAGTAGCGTGGGTTGGCCACAAATCGATGGAGGCAGGACTACAACCCAAAAAGTGGGTGTCCTGCCTCCATCACGTCACCATTTACAAAATCCAGCCCAAAGTGTTTGACAGCACATTAACAGAAACTTCACATGAACATTGGCTAAAACACCCAAGTGCCTACCCTTGTGTGTTGTTAGTTGGTATGATTGCACTAGGATGAGGGTGAGTGTGAAGGGTGCCTAGTGAGATGGGGAAGTGATAATGTAGATAGAAATGGATGGGTGAAGGTGCAAGATAAGTTGGTGTGAGTAAAGATGTGCAAGAGTAGGGTAGGGATGGCAGAGTGATGGGGATGTGATGAGTAGCACAGCAGGACGAGGTTGAGTGTGGCTTGGCAGTAACGCTTCGTGATCTCGAGATCAATGAAAGGTTTGCGCCACTACAGCCTGGTCCTCCTGACGACATCCCAGCTTGTGCCCTCCTGTGCAATGTGCAACCAGGCAGCGTTGGTCTCCTGGGGAAAGTCTCTTCTGCCCATGGGAAGGGAAGAGGACCTCCCTGCGTGCTGTGACTCCCTCCATAAGCATATGGAAGGAGTCATGGGAGAGCCTGGGTGCAGCGATTGTCAGTGTTTGCAGCACCTCAATGCTGTAGAACACTGACAGCACAACTGTCAAAATCAATTTGCCCTTCAAGTAAACCGGCTGATGACGCGTCATCAGACGACGTCATCAGACCTGCTTCCTTCAATTGGCCAGGAAATGCACTGGGCGGGCTTAAGAAGCCCAATCAATGTCAGATCACTCTACAGAGCGGGCTGGAGCCAGCAGCGGGGTTGCACCTCGCCATCGACCCTGGCCGCACCAGACCTGCCTCGGTAGGCGAAATCGCGGCCTGTGTGTCAGTACAGCCGTGCTTGACTGGAGCCACATTGTCACATGACTAACTGAAAGCAGAGGCTACGTACTACTGTCTGAAGGAAGTCTCTGAGCCAGCGCAGTAGGTGTGCCTATTGAACATTAGGGGCTCGATTTTGTCATTGGGGCGGGCTGTGGTCGTGTCATCCGCTTTTCGTGTTAGCCACCCGACTCCAATAGAATGTGGGAGAATTATGTGATTTTCCCCTAATTGGGCAATTGAGTTCTAGCATGTGGGAACCCATGACCCAATTAGTGTTTTCAGTCTGAAAGTCGCCTCTGATGATGTCATCATTGCTGCTGCATTTAAGGTCTGCAAAGACTAGGAACCTTTTGACCTTTGCTGTGAGAGGGACCTGGAGGCAAAATGAGCAGCAGGAGACTGAAGTCTGCTCCCAGATTTTTTCACCACTACCACTACACCACCACCACCACTCCAGGCTCCAAACTTCCACAACAATGGTTATGACTGCTAAAAGTTCCCCCAGAATGATGATTGATCAAATCTCCTTCTTAATGGTGGACCTGCAGCTGATAGTCAGCAATCCAAGTGTGCTACCGCCAGGTTTCACCGTCGTGTTTCAGAGGAGGCGTGCATCACGTCGGAAAAGTGTTAAAATCAGAAAGGCCTCTCAAAATGGGATTATAGAGGCAATTAAGTGGTTAAGGGCCTATCCCGCCTCACGGAGACGGGATCAGAAACCACGCATTTGCACCCCACACGCCTCCATTCCCGCCTCCTCGGGCCTGGCAAAATCGAGCCCTATGTGTCAGAACAGCAGTTTTGTCAAGTGAGGTTAAGGTGACAATACAGCTGTGCCTCATTAAAGACCTTGAGCTAGTGCAACAGCTCTGCTAATTGAAGACTGTGTGTCAGTACAGCTGTACCCAACTGTGCCTGATCTATCAAATTGTTATGTCCCTTTGTCTTGTTATATGTTTCTAGACGCACTGTAACATGTCTGTGCTCTCTCATGAGGTGGTATAGAATGAGGCTGATCTTTCTAGCGTCAATTCATAAGAAATTCTACAGCCCTGATATTAATCCCGGACCCGATGAGAACAGGGCCTGCATTCTCGTCAGCCACGATTTTTACTCCCCGGTTTCGGGACGCGTTTGAGGCCCTTGTCGCCAGCCAGTGGGGACCTCAGAAATGTTCAAAAGTTGGGGTCCGTTGACGCCATTCGGAACCTGACGCGCTTTTAACCCAGCGCCCCAAGACTCGTGCACACCAGGGAAAACTGCTGAAAAATATATCCGGGGCCAGAAGAGGCCCAGGTACATGCTTTTATAAACTTTTTAAGGGTTTCCTTGTGGGTCAGCCAGGAGGAGCAGGAATGCACCTCCCAGCCCCAGAAACAAACCTTTGGGGCCCCCCCTGCCCTGGGATGCCCTTTCCCTTCCTGTGACCTCGATCGCCTTGGTACCCCACCCCCCTGCCACCCCCTTCACTCACCTTGCAGAGACCCTTTCCTTAGGGTCCCCTGGGGGCGGCCTGTTGTCCAATTTTCCGCTGCTGCATGTTGGACATCTCATCATTCCCACTGGCTTGGGGCAGGAGTCCCACTTGAAAAATTAAAGTGAGGCCCGGGACTTAAAATGGCCATTTTGCTATGGCTTGTCTTTGGCCTGCCCTCCCCCACACCACACTTGTGCTCCAAGTTAAAATTGCGGCTTTTTTTTGTGTGGACTTGTAGCTGATTCAGTGTCCTGGGATTTTGGAAATGTGGACCTCAGGTGGCAGGGACACTATTGTTTCTGTAGCTTGGAATGTGTGGCCAGATCAAATGGCTTGAAGCCCCAGTCGCCCTATGAACAATAGCTAATCGAATAGCGTATCTTTTGGAAGGACAATGGTGCTTACTTTGATGACTATGGATGAACTAACTATTATTCGCTGGAAGTTTTCCTATCATTTACAACACGATGCCAGAGCCATGGGGGCTGCAGAAAGCAAGCCAGGTGCTTTGGTCTGCAGGAAGGTCAGCTCTCTCCAGATCTGATGTGATTATACATTGTCAGTGAATTAATAGGGTATGCAAGACCTGAACAAAATGCTTCAGTATATTTTAGATGGTGGCTTTGATTCACAGATCTATGCTCCGAGACCTCGGCTGCAATTTTTCGGGGTGGTATTGGGCGCGATCGGTGGCAGGTTGGGTGGGAAAGTTGTTATTTTTGACAGCGGGTCAGGAACCCGCTGTCATCTCGCTCCCACGTGCCTTTTCCCCCCAGGCATGTCTGTCATCGCGGAGCCGACCCAACCGACAGCAGCGGGCGACCCAATTGAAATGATTATCAGGTAGTTTATGGGCACCTAAGAGCCTTCTTTCACTTACTTTTTAAATTTCCCTGCATGGCCACGGGATTCATGCAGCTCGGGAACCACGTCTGTCAACCTGAGACGGGAGTTCAGTGGCCATTGCTCCAGCTGATTACTTGACAGCATCAAATGTACAGTAAAAGCTCGCACCTGACAGATGATCACTTTCCTTAGGCAGAAGCTGTTGCTCAGTCCATTTCCAGCACAGATTCTGCAGGCTGCAAGTCTTTCCAGCAAAGTCTCCATCCAGTCTCACCACATTGGAAGAACTCTCTCACCATTGACAGAATGGTTCTGTCATCTGTACTTGACCTGCCATCTAGTCCATCAACATGGGTGCCATTTATACTGTCTCACCTTGGTCCTCAGAATCAGACCATGATTCTGGCACACCAACAACAGCAGCACCAACAACACCACCAAACTTCTCCGCAATCACCTAATGCTGCACAGGACACGAGGCATCAGCACCCAACCACATTGCTGCCAGGGACGGCCTCATCATGGCCAGATTTAGTTAACTTTACACTGTACGTCCATGTGACTGCCACATGATGCGCCAGGTTGGCACCACCCCACCCCACACCAACACCATAAGGCATCCCTACAATGCCCAAGCCATTCCTTTCACACTCATCACCATTGCAGGGAGTACCGTTATGTCTCACCATTCACTGCAACTCACTAAGCCATTTCCAAAGATGTACACAAATTTGTCCAAGACCGGAAAGTGTTGAAAATAAAGATTTTTATGTTTGACACCACATTAACAGAAACTTTACATAAACATTGGATAAAACACCCAAGTGGCTACCTTTGTGTGTTGTTAGTTGGTATAATTGCACTAGGATGAGGGTGAGTGTGAGGAGTGGCTAGTGAGATGGGGATGTGATAATGTAGATAGAGAGAGAGGGATAGGTGGAGGTGCAAGGTGTGTTGATGTGAGTAAGGATGTGCAGGAGTAGGGTAGGGAAGGCAGAGTGATGGGAATGTGATGAGAGACACAGCAGGATGAAGTTGAGTGTGGCTTTGTACTAACATTTCCTGATCTAATGAGATCGTTGAAACATTTGTGGCACTGCACCCAGGTCCTCCTGAACACATCCCTGCTTGTGACCTGCTCTGCAATCTGCAACCAGGCTGTTTTGGTCTCCTGGGTAGGTCTGTTCTGCCCATCAGAAGGGAAGAGGACCTCCCTGCATGCTCTGAATCCTCCATAAGCATATAGAGGGAGTCATGGGAGAACCTGGGTGCAGCCCTCTGCCTCTGTGCAGTCATTGTCCGTGTTTGCAGCACTCCAATGCTGTAGTACACTGACAGCACTATGTTAGATAAAACTTCAAATGTAATGTGGCCATGGTCCCTTTAAGGGTCCCGGCTGAAAACACGTCATGAATGACGTCACCAGACCCGCTCCATCTCATTGGGCCAGGTAACGTGCTGGGCGGGCTTAATAGGCCCCATTAAGGTACGTTCATTTTCAACAGCGGGATGGATCCAGCAGTGGTCCGCGACCCGCCACGGACACTGCTTGCACTGGACCGGCCCTCCTAACAATCCAGCAGCGTTCGTGGTCGTATATTTTGGTGCTATCCCAATTTCAATTTCACAACTTGCCACACTGAGATTTAAACTCATAGCTTCTGGGCCATTAGTCCAGCACCATCAACATTAGCCCTCCTGAAACTTGAAATGGAATCCAATTTTGATAGCTCTGTGGCAAACTTTTCCAGTCCAGGATATTTCTGACTGTTTGAGGAACTAAGCTCTCACAAAAAAAAATCTTTTGGAAAAGATAGCAGTCAAGAAAATTATATCTGAGCCCGTGTGCCAGTTGGAGATGAGGGAAGAAGCAGGAGGAGAGGGGAGAAAAATACATCAATATATGTGGTCCCAGTTGAACCATATAGACAGAACAGTAGAAATTGAGGAGAGAGACAGTTCTCCGGTCAACTGTAAAGACACCACAGTGCACAAGAGTCTCAGATGGAATATAAAAATGTAGCAATTCAGTGTTACAGGTCTGCTCAAAGTACCACTTACAGATTGTGCACTGCCAACAATTGCTGTAAAGTAATTTGACCCCAAGTCTACAACACGAAAGTGGATATTGCTGATCAATGACAGCAGCCAATTTATTTCTTAATGATTCCGTTTAATCTCCGAGATTCCTTCTGCAGTCAGAACCTGCTGAGTTCTACACTGTCTACCTTAGTGATTGGTGGCTGATTGCACTCTAATGCCCCACTTCCTCCCTCTATGTAGTGCAAGTGCGTGTTATGATATACACTGCGTCCACACTAATGGTGCTTGTTCCATTAAACACTGGTAAATAAACGTGAAATCTATACAATGAATAACCCTTCTCCTACAGAGCAAACACAGCAAGAAATCCTTATTCTGCTGAGTAAATGGAAACTCCATACAATTACATAATGAGAAATGTTTACCCTGCCAAGCAAACAGGAGCTCAAGGCATCATTCCCTATCGAATAAACAAAAGCTCCATAGTTACACAGCTCCTTATCCTGCTGAGTAAACAGGAATTCCACAGCAAGTGATCCTTACCCTGCTAAATAAGCAGGAACTCCATAAAATTCCATATTGAGTCACTTTTTGACCCTGGTGACTCGGGCTAAATTTACATTATTTGTCATCATCATAATTCTGTCAACTGTGTGCAAAAAAAAAAAGTTTTTTGGTGATGCATCTTGCAGGTTCACACCACCAAATTAATATTGCAGGTCGATGGTAATACATTATGTGTCATCTTCACTTCGGGAAGCCATTCTTCCCTTCAAGAAAAGTAGAAAGAAATTAACAATCTGGAGTTCACTTTTTTTAAATGTATTTAATTAAATATATTATAAATTCTACTGTAGCACCAGTTCATTGAACCATAGACTGATACAGCACAAAAGGAGGCCATTCGGCCCATCGTGCCTGTGCCGCCTCTTTGAAAGAGCTGTCCAATTAGTCCCACTTACCTGCTCTTTCCCCATAGCCGTGCATATTTTTCCCCCTTCAAGTATTTATCCAATTCTCTTTTGAAAGTTATTATTGAATCTGCTTCAACCACCCTATCAGACAGTGCATTCCAGATCATAACAACTCGCTGCATAAAAAGATTCTCATTATCTCACCTCTGCTTCTTTTGCCAATTACTGTATCTTAAATCTGTGTCCTCTGGTTACCAACCCTTCTCCCACTGGAAACAGTTTCTCCTTATTTACTCTCTCAAAACCCTTCATGATTTTGAACACCTCTTATTAAATCACCCCTAACCTTCTCTGCTCTAAGGAGAGCAACCCCAGCTTCTCTAGTCTTTCCATGTAGCTGAAAACTTGTATCCGTGGTATTATTTTAGTAAATCTCCTCTTCACAGTCTGTAAGGCCTTGACATCCTTCCTAAAGTGTGGTACCCAGAATAGGCCACAATACTCCAGCTGGGGCCTAACCAGTGATTTATAAAAGTTTAGCATAACTTCCTTGCTTTTGTCCTCTACACCTCTGTTTATAAAGCCAAGGATCTCGTGTTTTTTTAACAGCCTTCTCAACTTGTCCTTAAATATTGGGAAGACCGAAGCTATTGTTTTCGGTCCCCACCACAAACTCTGTTCCCTAGGCACTGACTCCATCCCTCTCCCTAACATCTGTCTGAGGCTGAACCACACTGTTCGCAACCTTGGTGTCACATTTGACCCTAAAATCAGCTTCCGACCACATATCCGCGGCATAACTAAGACCGCCTATTTCCATCTCCGTAACATCGCCCGTCTCCGCCTTTGCCTCCGTTCATCCGCTGCTAAAACCCTCATCCATGCCTTTGTTACCTCTAGACTTGACTATTCCAACACGCTCCTGGCTGGCCTCCCACATTCTACCCTACGTAAACTTGAGGTCATCCAAAACTCGGCTGCCTGTGTCCTAACTCGCGCCAAGTCCCGTTCACCCATCACTCCTGCGCTCGCTGACCTACATTGACTCCCGGTTAAGTAATGCTCTGATTTCAAAATTCTCATCCTTGTTTTCAAATCCCTCCATGGCCTCGCCCCTCCCTATCTCTGTAATCTCCTTCAGCCCCACAACCTCCCACATCCCAAACACCAAATGTTACCTTGTCCCCTCTCCCATTTCCTTCTTTCCCTCTTTGACAACCTGTCTCCGTCAATAATGTCTTGCACTAAAATAGATCATTCAGTTGAAAGCCAAGAACAGCATGCAGAAAATCCTGATAGCCCAAAGGAGCCAAGAGTAGTACAGGCAGAGTGAAGAGGGACACCTAGCATATCAGAAAAGGTCAAAGGAGGTCAGACACATTCCCCTCAGCTCTTCCTTCCCATCATTCCTACCATACCTTTATTCTTCCTTAACACCGCCAGACCTCAATCTCCAAAACATTACCAGCTCCAGGACCCCCTCTCTCAATGCTACCAGATCCTAGTATCCTGCAATACTCTGGCATTCCATGCACCTCCTCTCTACTCCTTAACCCCAGAACCCCCTCTGCAATATCTCTGCTTTCTATACTAGACCACTAACAAAAGCTTCCAAATCCTGCAAAACCCCTCCCATTACTCAAAAGCTATGAGACACACTTTCACACTGCTCTAACATCCCTAGGACCATCCCAATACTCCCACACCCTGGTAGCCCCCTCCCCAGTTCTCCCCAACTCAGTGTTCCCAAACATCACAACCCCTGTCCAATGCTCCCACATTACATGACATCCCCAGATCCCATAAATCCCACTGCAGTTCTTCCCTACCCTTTCACCCTCCCACATTCCATGACCTCCACTCCCAAAGTCCCAAACCCTGGTCTGCTCAGCATTCCCCCCACTCCAGCACCCCTTTCCCACTACTCCCACATCCAACAACCCTCCTCCCCATTTCTCCCAGATCCCAACACTCTGTCACTCCCCCCAAACCCAACCACCTCTCTACCAGTGCTTGCACACTGTACAACCAAACCACAAAGCTCCCCACCCCACAATACTGCTACCAGCAACCAAGATCCGACACCATCAACCTAGGACATCTTCCCTAGCACCTTCCTCTGTATCCTGGCCTTTAAAAACATAAGTAAGAGATAAAGGTACATAGAATAATAATCATGGCCACTAACATGCTGTTTTCACACAAGTATTGATATAATTGTTGAATTTGAAGCTAAAAATACCACAACAGTACTGTGTAATAAAAATACAATTTTACTTATTCAACCACAATAAATCAGTAACCCTGATCATACAATGCACGTTACAGGGAATAAAACAATGTTTCTTCCAACTCACCATGAGCAATAATAACAAACAACAAGAACAACAACAACCACTTTCCTTAGAATTTCACGTTGCCTTTTCTTTTAAAGAAGTCCACTAGAATCTAAAGCTTCTGGCAAGTACAAGCTAGATAGTAATAGCATTGTTCAGCTGTATAATGATGGTATCCCTCCTAAGAGCCACAGTCCATGAGGCACAGAATCTTGATCTTGTAGTATTTTGTTGCCAAATTGGCATTAGTACAAAGGCACCATCAGCAGTGCTTCATTGGGACTGTCGGAAGACCAAGATTATCAGAGGTCTCCGTATTATAAAAAGGACATAGAGGCACTGGGGAAGGTGTAAAAAAGATTTACAAGGATGATACCAGAACTGAGAGGTGATAACTATCAGGAAAGACTGAACAGACTGGGGCTCTTTTCTTTAGAAAAAGAGAAAGCTGAGGGAGTAACCTAACAGAGGTCTTTAAAATCATGAAGGGGTTTGATAGGGTAGCACAATCAGCAATGGATTTACAAACTGAGCCATCGAGGAAGCTGAACCCTTATTCTTTAAGATGCAAAATGATAAACAAGCGAGAGTCTTGAAAATTTCGTGGCTATGCAAACCCAGCCAAGATAACTGATTGGTGACTAAGAGGCAGTGAGAGAATTAGAGGCGTAGAATTACCTAGAATTTACAGCACAGAAACTGGCCTTTTGGCCCAACTGGTCCATGCTGGTGTCTATGCTCCACACGAGTTTCCGCCCACCCTACTTTATCTAACCCTATCAGCATAACCTTCTATTCCTTTCTCCCTCATGTACTTATCTAGGTTTGCCTTAAATGCACCTCTGCTATTTGCCTCAACTATTCCTTGCGGTCATTACTATCTCGGTGAAGAAGTTTCTCCTGATTTATTAGTGACTATCGTATATTTATGACCCCTAGTTTTTGACTCCCCCACAAGTGGAAACATCATCTCTGCATTTACCTAATCAAACAAACCCTTCATGATTTTATAATGCCATTCACCAGCACGTGGAGTAGCACGGAAATCTTTGGGTAAATTAATTTGCATATGAAGTGGCGTTACGTGTAGTGTGGTAGCGTCGCTGTGAGCAGCATAGACCCCAAAATATTTCAGTGCAGAAGCGGTGTAGCTTCTGTAAAGACATTCTTCATCAGAGCACTTGGGGACTGCAAGGAGAGGCTGCAGTAATTCCACCTCATGGACGCACATTCTGCAGATCTGGGGACAATAGGGGTCAGTTGGAGCATGGCATTGATCGCAGCTTCCAGACTGTAACCAGCGCCGTGCCTCAGGGCTGGACAAATCTAAGAGGTTCCCACACACCAGCCACCCAACTGATCAGTGGGGTCGCCCATCCAGGGCCTAGTGGAATGGTACCAGCTGGGTCCATATGGGTGCAATTGAAGGCGGGTTGGGTGGGAAATTTGAAATATCTTGGAGCGGGTCAGGAACCCGACGTCATCCCGCCCCCACGCGCCTTTCCCTCGGGTGCGATTGCTGGCGCGGCAGCGACCCGAACGACAGAGGCGGGCGAGCTAATTTAAATCATTGTTAGGTACTTGTCAGACCCTTAAGAGTCTTTTTAACCCTACCTTTCAAATTTCACTGGATGACCACGTGAATCATGCAGCTCGGGAACCATGTCTGTCAACCTGAGGCGGGAGTTGAGTGGCCATTGCTCCAGCTGATTAGTGCACAGCATTAAAAAGTCCAATAAAAACTCCCACCTCACAGCTGATCACTTTCCTCAGGCAGAAGCTGTTGCTGACTGCATTGCCAGCACAGATTTAGCTTTCTACAGGCTGCAAGTGTTTCCAGCAAAGTCACCATCCAGTGTCACCTCATTGGTAGAACCTATCACATCATTGACAGATTGTTTTTGTCATCTCTACTTGACCTGCCATCTATTCCATAAGCATGGGTGCTGTTTATACTGTCTCACCTTGGTCCTCAGAATCGGACCACGATGAGCCCCAACATTAGCAGCACCAGGCACACCATCAGCACCATTAACACCACCACCAACCTTCTCCTCAATCACCTGATGCTGCACAGGACAGAGGGCATCAGTGCAGGGCTTAACCGCGCTGGAGGCGATACCCCCAACACAGGGTATACAGACAGAGGATGAGCTTTCTCAACATGACAGAGCAGCAGTGCCAAAGGAGGCTCGTGTCAGGTTGTCGAAGACATTTGCACATTGCTGGAGCAAGACCTGCAGCCCAGAGGAGCAGGTGGACACGCCTTACCAGTGGCTGTCAAAGTCACCAGAGCCCTCAACTTCTTCGCCTCAGGCTCTTTTCAGGGATCTGCAGCAGACATTTGTGGCATCTCGCAGTCGGCCGCCCACAGATGCATCACACTGGTCACCGAGGCCCTGTTTGACTAGTCAGCCAATTATATCAACTTTGCCACTGATGAAGCCAGTGTTACTGAGCGGGCGCTTGGCTTTGCCGCTCTGGCTGGCTTCCCACAGGTGCAGGGCATCATCGACTGCAGACATGTGGCCATCAGGGCACCCCATCATAACCCAGGCGTCTTTGTCAACTGCAAGGGCTTCCATTCCCTCAATGTGCAGCTCGTCTGCAACCATAGGAACATCATCATGCATGTGTGCACCAAATTCCCTGGCAGCTGCCATGACTCTTTCATCCTGCGCCAGTCCAGCCTCCCTCAGCTCTTCACGGATCCACACAGACTTTCTGGCTGGCTGCTTGGAGACAAGGGCTATCCACTGAAGACGTGGCTCATGACACCCTTGAGGAGGCCAAGTACTGAGGCCCAGAGATACAATGAAAGCCACATTTCCACCAGATCTGATATAAAGCAGACACTAGGCATGTTCAAAATGCGCTTCAGATGCCTTGACAGATCTGGAGGAGCCCTTCAGTACACACCAGCCAGGTTTTCCAGAATCGTCGTGGTTTGCTGTGCCCTGCACAACACAGCGCAGCAGCGAGGATTAGCACTGCATGAGGAGCAAGGCACTGAGCGCACAGCCTTTTCAGAGGAGGAGGAGCAGGAGGAAGCTGCGGTCCAGATCCCACCAGCACCTGAGCACATTGCTGCCCGGGCAGCCAGGGATGGCCTCATCATGGCCAGATTTACTTAACTTTACACAGTACACCCATATGGCTGCCACATGCTGCGCCAGGTTGGCACCACCCCATGTGTGTGCCATCGATGGCACCCTGGGGAATCCATCAATGCAGTAAAATTGAAGGAACATACTGTGCTGAGATAAGAGGCAGGAAAGATAAAATGTTGCAAATGGGCATGGTAAAATCATACAGCATGAAAAATGGGAGCAGGGGTTATAGTTTGAAATTGTATACTGTATATTGTATTCGCTGCTCACGATGCGGTCTCCTCTACATTGGGGAGACCAAACACAGATTGGGCGACCGCTTTGCGGAACACCTCCGTTCAGTCCGTAAGGGTGACCCCGAGCTTCCGGTCGCCTGTCACTTTAATTCTCCGCTTCACTCCCACTCTGATCTCTCTGTCCTTGGCCTCTTACACTGTTCCAATGAAGCTCAACGTAAGCTCGAGGAACAGCACCTCATCTTTCGATTAGGCACTTTACAGCCTTCTGGACTCAACATTGAGTTCAACAATTTCAAACTATAACCCCTGCTCCCATTTTTCATGCTGTATGATTTTTACCATGCCCATTGACAACATTTTATCTTTCCTGCCTCTTATCTCAGCACAGTATGTTCCTTCAATTCCTTCCTCCCCTCCCACCCACCCCCACCTCCCCCCCCTGTCTCTGCACCTGCTTAATATCTGTTACATCTCCAGCTTTTTCCAGTTCTGATGAAGGGTCCCAGACCTGAAACGTTAACTCTGTTTCTCTCTCCACGGATGCTGCCTGGCCTGCTGAGTGTTTCCAGCATTTTCTGCTGTTATTTCAGATTTCCAGCATCCGCGGTATTTTGCTAATGCAGTCGAACTCCCTGGTTCTCTCCCTCTGCTGCCTGGGTGTGATACCAAAGTAGATGAACTCAGCAGCTCTGCTGAAGAATGAACTCGTCCATGACCGGTCGAATGCCTGTCATGATTGCCCCCTGGCTGTTGTGGCACAGATCCTCTGTGGCACCTCGAAAGGATCCGGTGGCACAAAATTCAGGACGGTGGTCACTTTCATTGCAACAGACAGAGCTGTTCTGGAAGTGGAGCCAGGCTTAAGATCTTCACGAAGAGGGTCACAGAGATGTGTAAAGGCAGCCTTGGGCAATTGCAACCTTCAAGCAACGGGCTCCTCCGAGAGGACCTGTGGTGCCCATCGACATCCGTTCGAGGGTAGCAGCTGGTGGGCTGTTGTTTTCTGCCACGTTGCCTTATTCTCCTCCGCTCCACCAGCTGCTGTTACGCTTCCTCCATAATAATAATGGCGCAGAGGTATGCCCAAGGGGAATCTTGCACCTGCTCCAAATTTGTTCAGTGTATGTGGGGAAGCGGGGGAATCGAAAAATGTCAGTGAGACTGCGGGGGTGGTGAATTGCAAGTCTCAGTGAGGAAAGCTGTGAAAAGACATAGGTTGAATAAATGTTTGTGAAGCCAGAAATCAAGAAAGAAAATTTGGGGACTCTTCAAAGCTCTCAAACGCCTTGCTACAGCTTGTATCAGGGGAGCAGCTGCGCCTCACTTGTATGAGTTTAATTTACTCAGAGTGCAATGGTGCCAGTAAAGCAGGAAAGCTTCACGCAGAGCGCTACCAGGCGATTGGCACCCTTTATACAAGTGTGCCCTGGGGGGATTCTCAAAGCTGCCAAAAAGATTGAGGAAATTTGAATCTAGTGCAAAAGCAGCCTAATGTGCTGAAACACAGATTCCATTGATCTTTTCGGCATGATAACGGCCTAACTATGGCGTTGCTGCCGAAGATTGCAAGGAATGTGTCCCCAGTGAATTCAATACTATCCATTTAGCTCCAAACTCAATCTTCCTTATTTCTAGAGTCCAGTGCCTAGATTCTGTTTTGCACCATTGTATTATTCGCAATGGGAACCTGGAGAATCACTCCTCACAACGGCAATGCACCCAATTTCTCAATCTCATGCAGAAAGGTCAGAAGATGGCAAGCGCGAAAGATTGAATTGTAATAGCGGGGGCGATCAAGACCACGGAGGGGATGGCGCACTTCTGAGATTGATGTTAAAGCGCACCATTGGGCCAAAGTAAGAAAGCTGTTCATGGCATGTCCCACAGCCGAGGTGAGAGTGCTTGATAAAATGTAGAAGATGAAAGGATGCTTCACTCCTAACCAATGGCAATCCTCACATTGACAAACAGAATTTTTGAAAAGATGCACAGTAACAAATCATTTCAATGCTGTTCTGCATTTGATTTCCTTCCACACGCCAGAGCTGAGATTTCCCATCTTACAAAGCACGCCTGAGTCCAGCAGTCATGAGACATCCCCACTATTCAACTGACATCTAGGGATGAGTAAATCGCTCAAATTACACTCCGGTTCTATTGCATGGCTCCCTACCATTCACTAAGCACTGCTCTGGTCTGGTCAAATCACCACAAAATGATCAGATCAAACTCAATAGAGCTATGAGATTATAAGCATTTAATATAAAAATTCCCATTTGTACCAGAACAGCTTCCTACTGGTCATGACAGCTGATTTTTGTCTTGCTCCGAGTGCCCTGGGTGTAGATTTATACTCCCATCCTTCCAAATGCTAAGCTTTACATTTTAATATGCTTCTCTCAGCTAACGTTAACTTCCTGAGCTGAATTCAATATACTTTCTCCTCTCAAGACACAATCTAATTTAATCTGCTTTTTCAATGAGTCAGTGCCATTTTACAACCAATCAGGGATGTTTTTAGTTTGTCGCTGAGGCACCTAATCAATGATCTCTTAAGATATTTAATCAATAAAAGTTAACGTTTCAGCTCGATGACCTTTCGTCATAACCAGTTTTGCTGAGTATTTCCAGCATTTTCTGTTTTTAATTCAAATTGCCAGCATCCGCAGTATTTTGCTTTTATGGTATGTCTTGTTTTCTAATCAATTGTCCTATTAATGCACCCAATACCCTATTTGCTCTCGCTATCGCTTCCACAGCATTGCTCATGAACCTTTAGGGATCTATGCACTAGAACCCCCAGATCTCTTTCTTTCTCCACCTTCTTCAATGCTTTTCCCTGAAAGGTAATGCGAATGTTGAAAATTCACTCTCCCCACATACGTAACACTGCACTTTTCCAGATTAAACAGCATTTGCCAGTCATGAGCGCAATCCCTCAATACATCAAGATCCACCTGAAGCAGTAGAGCATCGTCTACAGTCCTAACACTCGCACAAATCCTCGTACCATGTGCAAATTTTCAGATTGTGCCCCCAACGTATCTAGATCATTAATAAAAATAGTAAAGAGCAGCGGTCCCAAGACTGATCCCTGCGGGACACCACTGGTGACCGGTCTCCAAACAGATCCAAATCCATCCATAACTACTTTCTGCCTATGTCCTTCCTGCCAGTTCTCAATCCAGCTCAATATATTACCATTAAAACCATAAGCTTCGAACTTATAGAGAGGCCTCTTGTGCAGTATCTTATCAAAAGCTTTAGAGAAGTTTACTGGGCTTCCCTCATCCACTATCTTGATGACTTCTTCAAAACATACATTCAAATTTGTAAGACATGACCTTTTTTATGAAGCCATGTTGGGTGACCCTAATATGCCCCTTTCTATCCAAGTAATCATATATTGGATCCCTAATGATTTCCTCAAGCACCTTTCCGTTTACTGATGTCAAACTAATGGGTCTATGGTTACCCGGGTCCGTCTTGTCAACTTTTTTAAAGATGGGGACTACATTAGCCTCCTTCCAGTCTACAGGAACCAACCTGGAGTACAGAGAGTTATTAAAAATAGGGGCATAGGGCTCGCACAGCACGTGTCCCATCTTCCTGAGGACCTTAGGGTGGATATTATCTGGCCCAGCTGTTCTATCTGTTTTCAGGTTCTTAATTCTATTTAAAATAATACTTTTATTATTTGCATCATGATTAATTTCTAACTGTCGAACATGGTCCTCAAGAGTGAAGAATGATACAAGGTACTCATTTAATATTTTGCCATACACAGGGAGTCCTTTGTAACCTGTCCTTGAACATCCTTCAACGGCCCAATACAGTCTTTCACCGTTCACTGGCTCTTCATATAACTGAAAAAACTTTTCCCCTTACTTCCCCAATTGTCTACGATCCGCTTTTCCATTATCCCTTTAGCTGATCTAATAGCAGCTGTCATACTCACACATTGGCTTTCACTGGGAGTGAGACATTCCCTCTCACACTGGGAGTGAGTCATTCCCTCACACACTGGGATTCACTGGGAGTGAGACATTCCCTCTCACACTGGGATTCACTGGGAGTGAGACATTCCCTCACACACTGGGATTCACTGGGAGTGAGTCATTCCCTCTCACACTGGGATTCACTGGGAGTGAGACATTCCCTCTCACACTGGGAGTGAGTCATTCCCTCACACTGGGATTCACTGGGAGTGAGACATTCCCTCTCACACTGGGATTCACTGGGAGTGAGACATTCCCTCTCACACTGGGAGTGAGTCATTCCCTCACACACTGGGATTCACTGGGAGTGAGTCATTCCCTCTCACACTGGGATTCACTGGGAGTGAGACATTCCCTCTCACACTGGGAGTGAGTCATTCCCTCACACACTGGGATTCACTGGGAGTGAGACATTCCCTCACACACTGGGATTCACTGGGAGTGAGACATTCCCTCTCACACTGGGAGTGAGTCATTCCCTCACACACTGGGATTCACTGGGAGTGAGTCATTCCCTCACACACTGGGATTCACTGGGCATGAGTCATTCCCTCACAAACTGGGATTCACTGGGAGTGAGACATTCCCTCACACACTGGGATTCACTGGGAGTGAGAGATTCCCTCACAAACTGGGATTCACTGGGAGTGAGTCATTCCCTCACACACTGGGATTCACTGGGAGTGAGACATTCCCTCACACACTGGGATTCACTGGGAGTGAGTCACATCCTCACACACTGGGATTCACTGGGGGTGAGACATTCCCTCACACACTGGGATTCACTGGGAGTGAGATATTCCCTCACACACTGGGATTCACTGGGAGTGAGTCATTCCCTCTCACACTGGGATTCACTGGGAGTGAGACATTCCCTCTCACACTGGGATTCACTGGGAGTGAGACATTCCCTCTCACACTGGGAGTGAGTCATTCCCTCACACACTGGGATTCACTGGGAGTGAATCATTCCCTCTCACACTGGGATTCACTGGGAGTGAGACATTCCCTCTCACGCTGGGAGTGAGTCATTCCCTCACACACTGGGATTCACTGGGAGTGAGACATTCCCTCACACACTGGGATTCACTGGGAGTGAGACATTCCCTCTCACACTGGGAGTGAGTCATTCCCTCACACACTGGGATTCACTGGGAGTGAGTCATTCCCGTACACACTGGGATTCACTGGGCATGAGTCATTCCCTCACACACTGGGATTCACTGGGAGTGAGACATTCCCTCACACACTGGGATTCACTGGGAGTGAGAGATTCCCTCACACACTGGGATTCACTGGGAGTGAGTCATGCCCTCACACACTGGGATTCACTGGGAGTGAGACATTCCCTCACACACTGGGATTCACTGGGAGTGAGTCATTCCCTCACACACTGGGATTCACTGGGAGTGAGACATTCCCTCACACACTGGGATTCACTGGGAGTGAGTCAAATCCTCACGCACTGGGATTCACTGGGGGTGAGACATTCCCTCACACACTGGGATTCACTGGGAGTGAGTCATTCCCTCACACACTGGGATTCACTGGGAGTGAGACATTCCCTCACACACTGGGATTCACTGGGAGTGAGTCATTCCCTCACACACTGGGATTCACTGGGAGTGAGTCATTCCCTCACACACTGGGATTCACTGGAAGTGAGACATTCCCTCACACACTGGGATTCACTGGGAGTGAGTCATTCCCTCACACACTGGGATTCACTGGAAGTGAGACATTCCCTCACACACTGGGATTCACTGGGAGTGTGACATTCCCTCACACACTGGGATTCACTGGGAGTGAGTCATTCCCTCACACACTGGGATTCACTGGGCATGAGTCATTCCCTCACACACTGGGATTCACTGGGAGTGAGACATTCCCTCACACACTGGGATTCACTGGGAGTGAGAGATTCCCTCACACACTGGGATTCACTGGGAGTGAGTCATGCCCTCACACACTGGGATTCACTGGGAGTGAAACATTCCTCACACACTGGGATTCACTGGGAGTGAGTCATTCCCTCACACACTGGGATTCACTGGGTGTGAGACATTCCCTCACACACTGGGATTCACTGGGAGTGAGTCAAATCCTCACACACTGGGATTCACTGGGGGTGAGACATTCCCTCACACACTGGGATTCACTGGGAGTGAGTCATTCCCTCACACACTGGGATTCACTGGAAGTGAGACATTCCCTCACACACTGGGATTCACTGGGAGTGAGACATCCCCTCACACACTGGGATTCACTGGGAGTGAGACATTCCCTCACACACTGGGATTCACTAGGAGTGAGTCCATTCCTCACACACTGGGATTCACTGGGGGTGAGAGATTCCCTCACACACTGGGATTCACTAGGAGTGAGTCAAATCCTCACACACTGGGATTCACTGGGAGTGAGACATTCCCTCACACACTGGGATTCACTGGGGGTGAGATATTCCCTCACACACTGGGATTCACTAGGAGTGAGTCAAATCGTCACACACTGGGATTCACTGGGAGTGAGAGATTCCCTCACACACTGGGATTCACTGGGAGTGAGTCATTCCCTCACACACTGGGATTCACTGGGAGTGAGTCATTCCCTCACACACTGGGATTCACTGGGAGTGAGACATTCCCTCACACACTGGGATTCACTGGGAGTGAGTCATTCCCTCACACACTGGGATTCACTGGGAGTGAGTCATTCCCTCACACACTGGGATTCACTGGGAGTGAGACATTCCCTCACACACTGGGATTCACTGGGAGTGAGTCATTCCCTCACACACTGGGATTCACTGGAAGTGAGACATTCCCTCACACACTGGGATTCACTGGGAGTGTGACATTCCCTCACACACTGGGAGTGAGACATTCCCTCACACACTGGGATTCACTAGGAGTGAGTCAAATCCTCACACACTGGGATTCACTGGGGGTGAGAGATTCCCTCACACACTGGGATTCACTGGGGGTGAGAGATTCCCTCACACACTGGGATTCACTGGGGGTGAGCGATTCCCTCACACACTGGGATTCACTGGGGGTGAGAGATTCCCTCACACACTGGGATTCACTGGGGGTGAGACATTCCCTCACACACTGGGATTCACTAGGAGTGAGTCAAATCCTCACACACTGGGATTCACTGGGGGTGAGAGATTCCCTCACTCACTGGGATTCACTGGGAGTGAGTCATTCCCTCACACATTGAGATTCACTGGGGGTGAGACATTCCCTCACACACTGGGATTCACTGGGGGTGAGACATTCCCTTACACACTGGGATTCACTGGGAGTGAGACATTCCCTCACACACTGGGATTCACTGGGAGTGAGTCATTCCCTCACACACTGGGATTCACTGGGAGTGAGACATTCCCTCACACACTGGGATTCACTGGGGGTGAGACATTCCCTCACACACTGGGATTCACTGGGAGTGAGACATTCCCTCACACACTGGGATTCACTGGGAGTGAGTCATTCCCTCACACACTGGGATTCACTGGAAGTGAGACATTCCCTCACACACTGGGATTCACTGGGAGTGTGACATTCCCTCACACACTGGGAGTGAGACATTCCCTCACACACTGGGATTCACTAGGAGTGAGTCAAATCCTCACACACTGGGATTCACTGGGGGTGAGAGATTCCCTCACACACTGGGATTCACTGGGGGTGAGAGATTCCCTCACACACTGGGATTCACTGGGGGTGAGCGATTCCCTCACACACTGGGATTCACTGGGGGTGAGAGATTCCCTCACACACTGGGATTCACTGGGGGTGAGACATTCCCTCACACACTGGGATTCACTAGGAGTGAGTCAAATCCTCACACACTGGGATTCACTGGGGGTGAGAGATTCCCTCACTCACTGGGATTCACTGGGAGTGAGTCATTCCCTCACACATTGAGATTCACTGGGGGTGAGACATTCCCTCACACACTGGGATTCACTGGGGGTGAGACATTCCCTTACACACTGGGATTCACTGGGAGTGAGACATTCCCTCACACACTGGGATTCACTGGGAGTGAGTCATTCCCTCACACACTGGGATTCACTGGGAGTGAGACATTCCCTCACACACTGGGATTCACTGGGAGTGAGAGATTCCCTCACACACTGGGATTCACTGGGAGTGAGACATTCCCTCACACATTGAGATGATATATCTCTCACCGCAACTTGCAAGGAGCTTTCTGGCACTTCACTTAAGAGGCCTTTGCTCATGTGGAATCGTATCTACAGGAGAGGAGAAATTAGAAGGAAGTTGAGTGTTCCTCGTAACATTGAATTTCACCCAGAAAATATTTTTCCCTCCTCCACCTGATTTCCACCTAGATTTAATTCTTGCAGAATAAAATCTCAAAAACTTCCATCAAAGTAAAAAAAAAAAATTGGTGACAGCTTTACATCTCAGGAACCCAGCAATTAAAGTGTTAACTAGTTAATTATCACCGAATGTCCCGCAGTGTTTGACAGAATAAAGAGAAGACTGTACCACCGGTTGTTTCGCTTGTGTGAAACAGATAATCACAAGTGTCTGTCGCACTTGTGAAAGAACTGGCACCAGGCCTATTGCAGCTGCGACATCTCATTTATATTTACATCCTCGGCCATGTGGAGACCAGCTTGTTTTGCTGAATTTGTGCAGCAAAGGAATATTGAGGGCTGAACCGGTAATCTTCTTATTAGGTCTTTCCCATGCTGACCCTGTGCACAGGTTCTTGCTTACTGTACAGACCAGTTCACCGGATGTAGAAACATAGAGAAACATAGAAAATAGGTGCAGGAGTAGACCATTCGGTCCTTCGAGCCTGAACCGCCATTCAATGCGTTCATGGCTGAACATGCTACCTCAGTACCCCATTCCTGCTTTCTCGCCATACCCCTTGATCCCCCTAGTTGTGAGTATTATATCTAACTCCCTTTTGAATATATTTAGCGAACTGGCCTCAACAACCTTCTGTGGTAGAGAATTCCACAGATTCACCACTCTCTGGGTGAAGAAGTTCCTCCTCATCTCAGTCTTAAATGGCTTCCCCTTTATCCTTAGACTGTGACCCCTGGTTTTAGTTTTCCCTAACATTGGAAACATTCTGCCCGCATCTAATTTGTCTAAACCAGTCAGGATTTTAAACGTCTCTATAAGATCCCCCCTCATTCTTCTGAACTCCAGAGGATACAAGTTCAGTTGATCCAGTCTTTCTTGATATGTCAGTCTGGCCATCCCAGGAATCAATCTAGTGAACCTTCGTTGCACTCCCTCAATAGCAAGAATGTCCTTCCTCAAGTTAGGAGACCAAAACTGCACACAATACTCCAGGTGTGGCCTCACCAAGGCCCTGTACAATTGTAGCATCACCTCCCTACTCCTGTACTCAAATCCACTTGCTATGAAGGCCATCATGCCATTTGCTTTCTTGACTGCCTGCTGCACGTGACTGATGTACCATGACGCCCAGGTCTCGTTGCACCTCCCCTTTCCCTAATCTGCCACCATTCAGGTAATAGTCTGCCTCCCTATTTTTACCACCAAAGTGGATAACCTCACATTTATCCACATTGTACTTCATCTGCCATACATTTGCCCATTCACCCAACCTGTCCAAGTCACTCTGTAGCCTCCTAGCATCCTCCTCATTGTTCACACTGCCTCCCAATTTAGTGTCATCCGCAAATTTGGAGATATTACAATTAATCCCTTCGTCCAAATCATTAATATATAATGTAAACAGCTGGGGCCCCAGCACCGAACCCTGCGGTACCCCGCTGGTCACTGCCTGCCATTCTGAAAAGTACCCATTTACTCCTACTCTTTGTTTCCTGTGTGCCAACCAGTTCTCAATCCACGTCAACACATTACCCCCAATCCCATGTGCTTTAACTTTGCACACCAATCTCTTGTGTGGGACCTTGTCGAAGGCGTTCTTAAAGTCCAAATACACCACATCTACTGGTTCCCCCCCCGTCCACCCTATTGGAAACATCCTCAAAAAATTCCAGAAGATTTGTCAAGCATGATTTCCCTTTCACAAATCCATGCTGACTTGGACCTATCATGTCGCCACTTTCCAAATGGTCTGTTATGACATCTTTAATAATTGATTCCATCATTTTACCCACCACCGATGTCAGGCTGACCGGTCTATAATTCCCTGCTTTCTCCCTCCCTCCTTTTTTAAAAAGAGGGGTTACATTAGCCACCCTCCACTCCTTTGGAACTGATCCAGAGTCTAAGGAATGTTGGAAAATGATCGTCAATGCATCCACTATTTCCAAGGCCACCTCCTTAAGTACTCTGGGATGCAGACCATCAGGCCCTGGGGATTTATCAGCCTTCAGTCCCATCAATTTCCCCAACACCTTTTCCCGACTGATAAGGATTTCCCTCAGCTCCTCCCTCTTACCAGATCCTTTGATCTCTTTTATTTCCGGAAGGTTGTTTGTGTCCTCCACAGTAAACACCGAACCAAAGTACTTGTTCAATTGATCTGCCATTTCTTTGTTCCCCATTATGACTTCCCCTGTTTCTGACTGCAGGGGACCTACGTTTGTTTTTACTAACCTCTTTCTTTTTACATATTTATAGAAGCTTTTGCAGTCCGTTTTAATGTTCTCCGCAAGCTTCCTTTCATATTTTATTTTCCCTGCCCTAACCAAACCCTTCGTCCTCCTCTGCTGAGTTTTCCCTGTGTTGACAAAGTGGGGGTAACCTTGACTTCTGGTGATAGTGTGAAGCGGACGATATCGGATCAGCCGCCCGTTATACATCTCTCCTGATTTTCATTTCTATTGGCTGATCCAATGTCAAAATGTCCGAAGTCGAAATGAATCACTGTGACTGCAATCTCCTCTCCTGCATATTCATGGGTTCATCTTTGCCACATTGATTCCATACACGAGGACCTCTTTGCCAACCTGGCACCACAAACGTGGTCTTTTTGATCACCATGAACACGTCCTTAACCACTCTTCATCTGGACTCAGTTATGAACCTGAAAGTAAGAAAGTGCGAACCAATTGCATAAATGGCACCAGCCAAATTGTAACATGGGCAGCCAAATAAGCCAGAGTTTACCACTGTGGGTAAATGCACAGCCTAGTGTGGCACCAATCAGAAAGGCCCCGGGTTCAATCCCCGCTCTATAGCGAGTTTGCTGGTTACTGCCATGGCTGGAGTGGAAGTGCGATCAGTGTTGCTGGAGTAGGGAGGAGAAAAATCGGCCAGGGCTTCTCGGTCTGATCACTGGCCAGTGACCCCTGCAAGAAGGATTGGAATGAAAAAAGAGTAAGATGGAATGGGGAGAGGGTGGGGCAGAATACAGAAAGGACAAGGTGTAAAATGCAGAGAGCGGCATAGCAAGAGCCAAGAGTGGATGGGACAGAAATTCAATGTAATGAAGATTGGATATGCTGCAGCAGGAATTGGGTGAGGTGTGACATTATGTACCCCAGTTATTAGCAATAACAAAGATTATGGCACATAGTCAGGAAAAGGGAGTTGAGATTGGTTCAGGGTTCGGAAAGGTACTCACTAAATGGGCTATTAATCTTACTGTAAGGTTTCCACTGCTTGTTTGGGATCAGTTTTTGCTATAAAGCTTTGTATTTTAGGATATTTGGGGAACACAAATTACTTTCAGGAAATAAAATGTAATCTGTAAACAGTATCCCTAATGTAATAAACTCAAAGATTTCAAATAACCATCTTGACTCTTGGCAGCCAACATTCTTTGTCTAGATTGAATGAATAAAGAAGTGATTTGGCGAACAGAACATCCACTTTCAAAGTATTACTTTTGTGCAGAAATTGTATTCATTTGGCATGCTGAATGTGGTCAGAGATTGAAAAGTTCAGCACTAATCCCATCTCTTCCTTTTGTACTGATGAATTTCATTATTTTCCTCTTAATCAATGTAGTTTCGGTAGTCGCAGTGCTTCTTACTTGTTCTGCTTTTTCCTGTCTCTGAGCAATATTTCCACAAAATCTTTCATGGCTTATCCTGCTTTGCATCCAGACTCAAGAAAAACAATTCCAACTATCATCAATCACTACTCGTTTCAAGGTCAAAGTTACATTCTTTGCAAATCGATAATGCATGAGATTTCACAGTGCTACCAATTATTGGTGAATCTGGAAACTCAGGCCATTTTATTCAATTTTGCTACAGTGGTATCCATATCTGAAGCCTGCAAGAGGTAAAAGGAAAGACTATGAATGTTGGAAATTCAAAACCAAAACAACAAATAATTGTTAGGCGATGCAAAGCTTTCCTTAGAAAAGAAAAGAAGTGTAAAATGGGCTGCCAATTCGGCGTGGCACATTTTGTGCTCCCCCCACTGTCCCCAAGACAAATTTCTGCAGTACCAGGCCCTGGGAAAGGAGTGGAATGTGCTAGTGTGAGTCAATGGAGAAGGAATGATAGAGAAAAGAGGCCCAGATTCACATGTCGCCACGTTTTCTGAATGCAACAATTTATTTTATTCATTCACGGGATGTGGGCATCGCTGGCAAGACCAGCATTTATCGCCCATTCCTAATTGCCCTTGAGAAGGTGGTGGTGAGCCGCCTTCTTGAACCGCTGCAGTCCGTGTGGTGAAGATACTCCCACAGTGCTGTTAGATCGGGAGTTCATGGATTTAGACCCAGTGACGATGAAGGAACGGCAATATATTTCCAAGTCAGGATGGTGTGTGACTTGGAGGTGGTGACGTTCCCATGCGCCTGCTGCCCTTGTCCTTCTAGGTGGCAGAGGTCGTGGGTTTAGGAGGTGCTGTCGAAGAAGCCTTGGCAAGTTGCTGCAGTGTATCTTGTAGATAGTACACACTGCAGCCACGGTGCGCCAGTGGTGGAGGGAGTGATTGTTTAAGGTGATGGATGTGTTGCCAATCAAGAGGGCTGCTTTGTCCTGGATGGTGTTGAGCTTCTTAAGTGTTGTTGCAGCTGCACTCATTCAGGCAAGTGGAGAGTATTCCATCACATTCTTGACTTGTCCCTTGTAGGTGGTGGAAAGACTTTGGGAAGTCAGAAGGTGAGTCACTCACCACTGAATACCCAGCTTCTGACCCACTCTTGTAGCCACAGTATTTATGTGGCTGGTCCAGTTAAGTTTCTGTTCAATGGTGACCCCCAGGACGTTGATGGTGGGAGATTTGACGATGGTAATGCCATTGAATGTCAAGGGAGGTGGTTAGGTTCTCTCTCGTTTGAGATAGTCATTGCCTGGCACTTATGTAGTGTGACTGTTAACTTGCTACTTATCAGCCTAAGCCTGAATGTTGTCCAGGTCTTGCTGCAAGCGGGCACAGACGGCTTCATTATCTGAGAAGTTGCGAATGGAACTGAACACTGTGCAATCATCAGCGAACATCCCCACTTCTGACCTTATGATGGAGGGAAGGTTATTGATGAAGCAGCTGAAGATGATTGGGCCTAGGACACTGCCCTGAGGAACTCCTGCTGCGATGTTCTGGGGCTGAGATGATTGACCTCCAACAACCACAACCATCTTCCTTTGTGCTAGGTATGACTCCAACCAGTGGAGAGTTTCCCCCTGATTCCCATTGACTTCAATTTTACTAGGGCTCCTTGATGCCACACTCAGTCAAATGCTGCCTTGATGTCAAGGGCAATCACTCTCACTTCACCTCTGGAATTCAGCTCTTTTGTGCATATTTGGACCAAGGCTGTAATGAGGTCTGGAGTCGAGTGGTCTTGGCGGAACCCAAACTGAGCATCGGTGAGCAGGTTATTGGTGAGTAAGTGCCGCTTGATAGCATTGTCAATTACCCTTTCCATCACTTTGCTGATGATTGAGAGTAGGCTGATGGGACGGTAATTGGCTGGATTGGATTTGTCCTGGTTTTTATGGAAAGGACATACCTGGGCAAATGTCCACTTTGTCGGGTAGATGCCACTGTACTAGAATAGCTTGGCTAGAGGCATGGCTAGTTCTGGAGCACAAGTCTTCAGCACTGCAGCCGGGATGTTGTCAGGGCCCATAGCCTTTGTTGTATCCAGTGTGCTCAGTCGTTTCTTGATATCACGTGGAATGAATTGAATTGGCTGAAAACTGGCTTCTGTGATGGTGGGGACCTCAGGAGTAGACCGAGATGGATCATCCACTTGGCACTTCTGGCTGAAGGTGGTTGCAAGTGCTTCAGCTTTGTCTTTTGCACTCACGTGCTGGGCTCTGCCATCATTGAGGATGGGGATGTTCATGGAACCTCCTCCTCCCTTTAGTTGTTTAATTGTCCACCACCATTCATGACTGGATGTGGCAGGACTACAGAGCTTTGATCTGATCTGTTGATTGTGGCATGCTGCTTCCGCTGTTTAGCATGCATGTAGTCCTGTGTTGTAGCTTCATCAGGTTGGCACCTCATTTTTAGGTACACCTGGTGCTGCTCCTGGCATGCTCTTCTACACTCCTTATTGAACCAGGGTTGGTCCCCTGGCTTGATGGTAATGGTAGAGTGAGGGATATGCCGGGCCATGTGGTTACAGATTGTGGTGGAATACAATTCTGCTGCTGTTGATGGCCCACAGCGCCTCATGGATGCCCAGTTTTGAGCTGCTAGATCTGTTCTGAATCTATCCCATTTAGCATGGTTGTAGTGCCAGACAATACTTTTCATACATCCTCCAGATCTTCCAAAATATCCATGAAGCTCCCAAATGTTCCCACGAATGTCACTCCTCCAGATCACAATCATCTTCTCCTGGGCTTCCACCTGGTGTCTGCTTTTTAAAAAAAAAATCATGTGATTGATATATATTAATAAATTATAATATATTTGATAATTATAATGACCAATTTAACAATGTACAGCACCGGGTGCAGAGGGCACTGTTAGTTGAGGAGTGTCAGATTGAGAGAAAGGTCAAAGATAAATTAAAACATTGGATACTATAATAAGAGAGTGCAAGACAGGAAAGAGGAAGAGAGTCAGCATATAAAGCAAAGACTAAATCTCATGCAGCTGTGAGTGACGTGCTCAGTGTGAGCAAAATAATAAAATATCAGAGACAATAATACAGTAGAGTGAGTCACAGTGTGATAAATATACCAAGATAATTACAGGGCTAGAATATATTAATAACACTGAACAATGTAACAATACAATGCAGCATAGCAGAGTGTAAGTGTAAAGTAACAGCATATATATTAATGATTTGGATGAAGGAATAGAGAGCTGTATATCCAAGTTTGCAGATGACACTATTAGGAGGCACAGTATGTTGTATAGATGGGAGCAGGAAGTTACGATGGCACTTAGACAGATTAAGTGAGTGGGCAAAACTACGGTAGATGGAGTTCAATGTGGGGAAGTGTGAGATCATCCACTTTGGATCGAAGAAAGCTAAATCAGAATATTTTCTTAATTGTGAGAGACACAAATCACTTGAAGCTCATGGACAGGTACAAAAAGTAATCATACAGGCTAATGGAATGTTTATCTCCAAGGGACTGGAATACAAAGGGGAGGAAGTTATGCTTTAGTTGTACAGAGCCTTGGTCAGACCCCAAGTGGAGTACTGCATTCAGTTTTGGGCACCACACATCAGGAAGGATATATTGGCCTTAGATGGGGTACAGTGCCGATTCACCATAATGATACATGGGCTTAAGGGGTTAAATTGTGACGACATTGCATGAACTTGGTTTGTACTCCCTTGAGTTTAAACGGTTGAGGGATGATCTAATTGAGGTGTTTAAAATGATAAAGGGATTCGATAGGGTAGATACAGAGAAACTGTTTCTGGTGGGTTGGAATCCAGAGCAAGAAGACATCGGGCTGGATTTTCATTGACCCGTGGAGGCGGGTTTGGAGGCATGTGGGGGGTTAAAATAGCAGATTTGGGGGTCCCAAACCCATCCCGCCCCCAACCCGCCTCCATGCCAGTTTCACAGGAGGCAGGTACCCGATCTGTGCTGGGACCCGCCTCCCCGAGGCGGGAAGGGGATTAGTGCCAATAAACTGCCTGTTAACAGGTAGTTAACAGGCAGTTTTTTGCCTAATCCCTATTTTTAGCCCTGAAGTGTGGGCTTCCCGACAGGTCCGAACCATGGCGATTTAGCGAGGCGGACCGTCGGTCTGGAGGGCTTGGAGGGGTCGAGATGTCCGGTGTGCAGGTGAGTGATGGGTGCATGAGTGCAGAGGTAAGTGTGTTTGGTGTGTGTAAAGTGTTTTAAGAACTTGTACTTACCTTAACTTTGTCCTGCAGGCTTCTTTCCTTCAGTTCTCAGGAGTCCTTCAGCTCACCGACACAGAAAGCAGAATGGCCGCGGAGCTGTCAAAAGCTGCAGTCTCTGCTTTCTGTGCTGGATCGATTTCTAACTGAGTCTAAATACAGGGACTCACGTTAGAAATCATATTGTCAGTGTTTGACAGCTTAACAGAGCTCTCAAACGCTGAAATTTCATCTGTCAAAAGCTCTTGACAGATGAAATTTCAATGGCTGATGTCACCTGTATACAAGGGACCCTTGATTGGCCTGCTAAGCCCGCTGGGCAGGCTTAACAAGGTCAATCAAGGGAAAATACAGTGGGTTGGCCACAAGTCGATGGAGGCGGGACTACAACCCAAAAGTGGGAGTCCCGCCTCCATCACGTCCCCATTGACAAAATCCAGCCCATCATCTTAAAGCAAGAGGATATCATCTTAAAATTAGAGCTAGACCATTTAGGAGTGAAATCAGGAAGCATTTATTCACACTGAGGGCTGGATTTTGTCAATGAAGGCATGTTGGGGTGGGACTGCTGGTTTTCGGGTTTCAGTCCCGCCCCCAGTGACGTCTGACCAACCCACACTATTTTCCCTTGATTGACCTTGTTAAGCCCTGCGGGCTTACCAGCCAATCAAGGGAAAGCCGGTGACAGATGACGTCAGCGTATGACACTTTATCTGTCTCAAATTTTTTGACAGATGAATTGTCAGCGTTTTGAGAAGCTGTCAAACACTGACAATCTCTGTTCTAAGGTGAGCCCTTGCACAGAAGGCTCACCAAAACCTCTCCCCTCAGCAGAAAGCAGATGGCTGCTGCATTCTGTCATCTCTGCCATTGAGATGAGGCACCTCCGGATCCCCAAGGGTTGAAGCCTGCAGAAAGAAGCAAAGGTAAGAAAACTTTTCCAACACTTTACACTCACCTCTCATACTTACCTGTCCACACTTGCACCTATCACTCACCACTACAGCTTACATTTCGACCCCTCTCACCCCGCAGACCTACTGCTCGCCTCGCTGACCCTGGCGAGGTTCGCAGCCGTCGGGAAGCCCGCAATTGCAGGCGTAAAAATGGAGATAAGCCTCAAACTGCCTGTTAACTACCTGTTAACTGGCAGTTAATTGGCTCTAATCCCCTACCTGCCTCAAGGAGACGGGTCCCTGCGCGACTCGGGGACCCGCCTCCCGGGAAGATGGCACGGAGGCGGGTTGGGAGCGGGTTTGGTACCCGCTCCCAGTTTCTGCCATTTTCCCGGCAGACCCGCCTCCTCAGGGCTGGTAAAATCCAGCCCATGCTATTAATATCTGTAATTCTCTCCCCCAAAAGGCTGTGGACTGGGTCAATTTAAATTTTAAAGACTGTGATTGATAAATTTTTGTTAGGTAAGGGTATCAAGGGATATGAAGAAAAGGCAAGTTAATGGAGTTATTACAGATCAGCCATGATCTAATAGAATGGCAGAACAGGCTCGATGGGCTGAATGGCCTACTCCTGTTGCTATGTATAATGGCCCAGAAATTGATCCGGCTGCGCGAGAGTACGCACAGTGTACACTCGCGCAGCCAGACTTCAATTGCCGGTTTTCAGCATGCACTGCGCATGCACTGAAAACCGGCAATTGATGGAAGTGAAAGGGGGCGGGTCCTCAGTGCACCGCGTGCGCGCTACAGGCTGCGCGCACGCAGTGCACTTCATCGCTTGCGCACGCAGGTAAGTATTGAAGATTCTGGAAAAGTAAAAAGCAGGCGCAGGAGCCTCTTTTAACCAGGTAAGTACATAATTAAGTAGTATTTAGAATTTTTTTTTACAGGTAAATCTTTAGTAGCGACTTTAAAGACAGGTAAGTTTATTTTTATAACATTTTAAAAGATTTAAAATTTTTTCAAAAATTTATTTTTTTGTTTAAAAAGGTTAATTTATTTAATTACACTTATTTTAATAATGTGATGGGTTTTTTTTTTAATTTAATGGAGGTTTAGCTCTTCTTTTGGGGGCTTGTTGTATTCCTAGTTTTCACAGCAGTTCAATGGCCGCTGTGAATTCTATGAATGAGAGCTTGGTGTGCTGCCATTGGCTGTAACTCAGTCACGTGATCCCACAGTGCACTCGAACTAACTCCGCACTGTGGAATCACGATGCACTCGCAGCTGATGGCTGGGACATGAAGTTCCAGCGAGCTGGGACTGAAAAAGCCAAGGCGCAGTGAGACATCGCGGGAAGGGCTTACCCTCGCACGAACCCTCACACTGCAATTTCTGGGCCAATGCTCTGGAACACTAACAGTGGTACTAACTAATACAACTGAAGAGAAAAGGCCCAAGTATAAGGTGCCAAAATCTCTCTGATGGACTGGTAAATCTTCCTGAAATCATGGGGGTGAATTTCCACACGGTTTCTCCTGCTCATTTGCCGTAACTCGATGGAAGAGCCAAGGAAACACCGGAAAAATATCACTGCGGACAAGCGGAAGAACCCCTGTGGAAACTGACCTCCCCCAGACCCCGACTCAGTGAGTTTAATTCCCTGGTCCAACTTAAAAGTTGGGAGGTACGATTCTGTAGAGCTCTGAAGTGAGGCTGGCAAATATTGTATTTTGAAGCGAGGGAGGAAAAATAAACAGCCTTTAAACAACACAACGGGAGTTACAACACAGTGACGAGGAGAGAGCATAAATTGCAGCTCCCTCCCTTCCCCTCGCAGCACATATATCAACAGCGCAGCAATCACACGATTCTGAAGTCATGTTATGTGTCAGTCCTTGAGGTGAGCTGCTGAGCATTTGTTGTTCCCTTTTTCTCACTTTAAAATGCAGCCTCCCAGCCTCCCTCTCAGCTCCCTGTGGTGATGCCTCCGAATCTTCCCATCACTTAAGCTTGCCAATGTCAGATGTGACCTGGTGTTCAAAACTCACTTTTCATTTCTATCTCCCTCCATCCCCCATGTAATTCTGCATGAGTTGTTTACGATTGGCCTTTAACAAGGTCTTAACAAGCAAAAAGACTATTTTAAGATTGGAACAATCGGATCAGTGCTAAAAATGGGTGAATAGTCCATGCTTTCTACCACTGTTTCTACCCATCTATTTTTTCATTGCAAATTTGTGAACAGAGCCAAAATATTTAAAGGAACAGTACGTCACCAGTGCAGCCTGATTTAGAGTTTCAAACTGAAATCTGTGCTGGAGTGATAACCATCAGCACTTTCCAGCAGCACCATTCATAAGTTTAGAAATCAGGATTTTCCATAAAATATATTTTTAAAAAGCACAGCTCACCACAAAGAATGGCATGGACCAGCTGCCTGGAGTCCTGGTGTTGGCCCCAGCAACAGCTAAGGCGAAGTCGGCTGAATAAAATCAATTTGTTTAAAGGACAACTATGAGTTGGGAGAAAAGAAAAGAAAGACTTACATTTATTTAGCGTCTTTCACGACCACCGGACGTCTCAAAGCGCTTTACAGCCAATGAAGTACTTTTGGAGTGGAGTCACTGTTGTAATAAAGTTACACAGATTGTTCAAGCAGGGCCTGCGTATCCATGGTGAAATTGTACTGTGTTCTGCAATGCTTATATGATGAACAATCAGCACCAGGTTATTGTCAAGCATTTTGGGTTATATTACATTAAGTCATATTTAGTAATTAATAATATAAATTAAGCCATTAATTAAACAGCAAAGGAAAGACCTCCCTAATGGCTTGGCTGGCAAGTGCATAGCACTGGTGCGGTTCTAGTCATAAAGGGCAGGATAATTTGATTGCCCCAGTCTGTGCTAAGTTAATTGAGCTCAACAAGCGCAGTAAGGAAAGTGCTACACTGTCCTCAGCACCCATAGGAACATAGGAAACATACGAAAATGACAGACAGGAAAAGACTAATTGGTCCATCTAGCCTGCCCAGACAGTCATAATGCCCAACGCATCACGATACAGAGACTTCCTACATACCCGAAGCCATGTAATCTCCTGGGAGAGGCGAAATACCAGGCCATTAGAACATAAGAACATAAGAAATAGGAGCAGGAGCAGGCCATTCGGCCCCTCGAGCCTGCTCCGCCATTTAATAAGATCATGGCTGATCCGATTTTGGCCTCAACTCCACTTTCCTGCCCGCTCTCCATAACCCTTGATTCCCCTATAGTTCAAAAATCTGTCCATCTCAGCCTTGAATATATTCAATGACTCAGCTTCCACAGCTCTCTGGGGTAAAGAATGCCAAAGATTCACGGCCCTCTGAGAGAAGAAATTCTTCCTCATCTCCGTCTTAAATGGCGACCCCTTATTTCTGAGACTATGCCCCCTAGTTCCAGATTCCCTGACAAGGGGAAACATCCTCTCAGCATCTACCCTGTCGAGCCCCCTCAGAATCTTATATGTTTCAATAAGATCATCTCTCATTCTTCTAAACTCCAATGAGTATAGGTCCAATCTGCTCAACCTTTCCTCATAAGACAACCCTTCCATCCCAGGAATCAACCCAGTGAACCTTCTCTGAATTGCCTCCAATGCAAGTATATCCCTCTTAAATAAGGGGACCAAAACTGTACGCAGTACTCTAGGTGTAGTCTCACCAGCGCCCTACACAGTTGTAGCAAGACTTCCCTACTTTTATACTCTATTCCCTTGAAATAAAGGCCAACATTCCATTTGCCTTCCTAATTACTTGTTGCACCTGCATGTTAACTTTTTGTGTTTCATGTACGAGGACACCCAAATCCCTCTGTACCGCCGTATTCTGTAGTCTTTCTCCATTTAAATAATATTTTTCTTTTCTATTCTTCCTACCGAAGTGGATAACTTCACATTTTCCCATATTATCCTCCATCTGCCAAATTCTTGTCCACTCACTCAACCTATCTATATCCCTTTGCAGACTCTATGGGCTCGATTTTGCCAAGCACGAGGAGACAGCTTTGGAGGCGTGTGAGGTGGTAAAATCGCAAAAAATGGCAGGCAGGCAGGCCCGATCCCACCTCCGAGCAATTTTCCCAAATGCGTGTTTTCTGACCCCCTTTCCATCCCGCCTCCAAGAGGCAGGATAGGCCCTTAAGGCCCTTAACAACCACTTAATTGACTCTATAATCCCATTTTGAGAGGCCTTTCTGATTTTTAGGCATTTCCCCCATCCTACACGCCTCCTCTGGAACACACCAGGTAAACCTGGCGGCCTCACAAGTGGATTGCTTAGTAACAGCTGCAGCTCCACCATTAAAACGGAGTTTTCAGCAATCATCATTTGCAGGTGGCAGAACTTTGTTGTCTCAGGTCTGGGGGAACTTTCAGCAGGCCTACTCATTGTTGTGGATGTTTGGAGCCTGAGACCCAGCTGCAGTGTGACCCCCTGGGAAACCCCTCTCCCCACCTTGACTAAGCACTTCCTCACCTGAGGTATATAGCAGAAGCATGGGAACCATTTATTTCCTTTCCTCCTGGACATCAGTATCAGACGAAGACCAGCCGCGGCAGCAGCAGAACCCTGAGCAACAGCAGCACCAACAGCAGGAGCAACAACAGGAGCGCCAAGCTGCTGCTCACCCACCTGAAACTGCACAGGCCAGAAGGCGCCAGAGCGCGACCACATTGCTGCCTGGGATGCAAGGGACACACTCATGTTGGCCAGATTTGCTTACCTGCACAATCAAACACTTTTGCCTCGCACCTTCTTAGCAGAGCATCGACAATCGACAAGAACCTGCGGATTCCTATCACTCTGACCACCATACTGACAATTGCAAGTTGCTCTAAGCCCTCAATGTGGAAGACCCATTTGCGAAATGACACAGGCCACAACTTCAACAGTTTGCCATCAAATCTGTTTATGATACCATGACAAGGATGGCTGGTCCAAATACAATACATCACAGCACCCAAGTGACTACCCTTGTGACTACTTGTGCATTATCTTCCTCTTACGCATGCTCCTACGTGGTACTTCCCCTGAGGCTTCAGCAGATGTGGAGGCCGCTTGCTCACTTTCTTGCTGCTCCTGTCTCGACGCCTTTGGCGGGCGTCTTCTGGGGTTGCGAACCTGTGAGGGCTCGGTAACAGTCTGCTGCTCCTGCGGCTGTGCAGGGGATGAGACGCCCATCTCAGTTGGGTGAGGACTCTGGTGGGACTCTGACCGAGGGCTTTGCAGTGGCATGGTCGTGTGAGCGCTTGGAGAGGAGCCCCCACTTCCTTGTTGTATGCCACCAACATCCCTCTCATGGGACAGCCCCACTTCAGAGCTAGCAAGTGGCTTGACAGCACCTTGCTGCACTTCAGGGTGGCCATGAGGACCCGTTTCTGCACTGGAAGTCCTACTCCAGAGGACTTCCATGAAGGTCTGGTTTCTATGCTCAATAGTTGACCATCACTCCTCAAGAGATGCCAGTCTATTCAGAACAATAACCATGTTTTCGACACTCTGGCGACTTAGCTCCTCCATGGCCATAGCCATCCTCTCCTCTACCATAGCCATCCTTTCCACGGAGGTTGCCATCCTTTCCGTGGTGATGCATTCATGTGCCAATGCCTCCACAAAGGCTCTGCTCATGTTCGCGATGGACTCCTCCATTCGCTCCACACTCGCAGCGACCCTGGAGACAAAACCTGCCAGAGACTCCTGCGCCTGTTCCTGGAGTTCCAGCACCGCTCTCCTTCTGGATGGACCCAGAGGCACAGGGTCGACATGCAGCTGAGCCAAGCTGGCAGAGTCCTGCGCCCTCCGACGAGGACTCTCCACTGCTGTCCCTGTCTCCACCATCTGCTGATGCTCACTTGTGAGCTGTGATACTCCAGGTGCCAACACTACTCTATCTCGCGAAGGTCCCACCGAGGTGTGAGTGTCTGCGCTGGTGCTGGGTGCGCTGAATTCTGCTGACGCTGCGCCCTCAGAGGTTGCAGCTTCCTCTGAGGAGTCTGGAAGCTAAGGCTCTTCCTCCTGGACAGTGGGGACGGGGGCTTTCGATGGTCCTGTGGGGGAGTAAAGGAAAGAGTTAGAGATGTGAGGCCATGGTTAAATGCACATTGAATAGTGCAGATGATCATAAGTCAATCTGTTAGAGCATCAGATTCATTATCAGTGACTCATGCAATGTCAATGAGAGAGATGCCAAACTATTCTGTCACCAGCTTGCTGTGATGAGCCCGTCTGTCCGTCCCCCACTTGGGTATCGTCCTCGATCCCAGCGATTTCCAGGGCTGCCTCCTCCCAGGGAGTGAGCTGGGCTACTGAGGGTGGCGCTCCTCCGGTCATGGCTCTTTCCCTCTTATTGTGGGCTCTCTTTTCCTGCAATGAGGGACACAAGTGGAGTTTGAGTGAGAATGAAGGAGTGAGTGTAGAGAATCCACAGCATAGATGCTTAGAAGGATACAAAGGGCCCTCCCTGTGTGTTGTAAGTTGTTGTCATTGCATCACAGTGATAGGGAGTGTGAGGGCTACATGGTCGAATAGTTAAGTGAATGTGACCATAGAGAGAGAGGGAATGGGTAAGGGTGCAGGGATGTAAGTGTCAAATGGGATGTGGAGGAAGAGGTTGGCAAAGCAGAGTGCTGGTGAGGAGAGGCGATGTGGATCAGATTGAGGTGATGGGAAAGTCATACTCACTTTTCCTGTGCGAAGAAGGTCATGAAACCCCTTCCTGCACTGCAGCCAAGTTCTGCGGCTCATTGAAATGGAGTTCACCTCCTCGGCCACTTGCAGCCACACAGCTTTTGTCTGCTGGGGTGGCTTTTTTCTCCCTGAGGAAGGGAACAGCACTTCCTTATTACAGCTGGCTCCGTGCACCAGAGCTTGGAGGGAGGGCTCATCAAACCGAGGTGCACACTTTTGCTTGATCGCGGACATTGTCGGGAAATTAACTCCTTCAGACAATTTGCAAAGCATTTGCAGTCTCCAGAAGAAGCAAGGCTGCTTGCAGGCCTTTAATCCAGCAGCATTGATGTCGTCATTGGAGTCGACTTTCTGTATGAAAAGACTCAATGGGCCAGGGGTTCCCACACGCAGGAAGTCAATTGCCCAATTAGGGGAAAATCCCACTTTTTCAACACTTCACTTCGGAGTCGGGGTCCTGACATGATTTCCACCTGACATGCACCAGCCCGCCCACACTGACAAAATCCAGCCCATGCGGCGCAATCTTGCCAGCCCTGGGGAGGCGGGTTTGGAGGTGGAACTGCCGGGAAAATGGCAGAATCTGGGGGTGGGTGCCCATCCCACCCCCAACCCACCTCCGTGCCATCTTCCCGTGAGGCGGGTAGCCGACCCGCGCCGGGTCCTGTCTCCTGGAGGCGGGAAGGGGATTACAGCCACTTAACTGCCTGTTAACAGTTGGTTAACAGGCAGATAAGAGGATTATCCCCATTTTACCCACACATGTGCGGGCTTCCCGAAGGCTGCAAACCCCGCCATGGTCACCGAGGTGAGCAGTGGGTCTGCGGGGGTCGGAGGGGTGCAAAAGTGCGCTGTGAAGGTAAGTGATGGGTGCAAGTGTGGAGAGGTGAGTATGTGAGGTGAGTGGAAAGTGATAAAAAATGTTTACTTACCTTTGTTTCTTCCTGCAGGCTTCAACAGTTGGGGATGCAGAGAGTCTCGCATCTCCGCGGCAGAGATGACAGATGACCGTTGCATTCTTCAATGCAACAACCATCTAATTTCTGCTCACAAAAGAGGTTTGATGAGTCTTGAATACAAGAACTCATCAAACAACAGAGAATGTCAGTGTTTGACAGCTTCACAGAGCTATCAAACAATGACAATTCATCTGTCAAAAATTTTTGACAGATGAAACGTCATACGCTGACGTTCTCTGTAACCGGCTTTTCCTTAATTGGCCTGCTAAGCCCGTTGGGTGGGCTTAACAAGGTCAATCAAGGGAAAATAGCATGGGTTGGCCAGAAGTCGATGGAGGCGGGACTAAAACCCGACAAGTGGGAGTCCCGCCTCCAAAAGCTCCCCATTGGCAAAATCCAACCCTTTATGTCCTCCTCACAACTTGCTTTCCCACCTATCTTTGTATCGTCCGCAAATTTGGCTACAATACACTCGCTTCCTTCATCCAAGTCATTAATATAGGTTGAAAATAGTTGAGGCCCCAGCACTGATCCCTGTGGCACCCCACTAGTTACAGATTGCCATCCTGAAAATGACCCATTTATCCTGACTCTCTGTTTTCTGTTAGTTAGCCAATCCTCTATCCAATCTAATATATTACCCCCAACACCATGGGCTCTTATCTTATGCAGTAACCTTTTATGTGGCACCTTGTCGAATTTTGGAAATCCAAATACACTACATCTACTGGTTCCCCTTTATCCACCCTGCTCGTTACATCCTCAAAGAACTCTAATAGATTTGTCAAACACGATTTCCCTTTCATAAAACCAAGTTGACTCTGATTGTATTTTGATTTTCTAAATACCCTGCTATTACTTCCTTAATAATGGATTCGAGCATTTTGCCAATGACAGATGTTAGGCTAACTGGCCTATAGTTTCCTGCTTTCTGTCTCCCTCCTTTTTTGAATAAGGGCGTTACATTTGCGGTTTTCCAATCCGCAGGGACTTTTCCAGAGTCAAGTGAATTTTGGAAGATTATAACCAATGCATCCACTATCTCTGTAGCCACTTCTGTTAAGACCCTAGGATGCAGGCCATCAGGTCCAGGGGACTTGTCAGCCTTTAGATCCATAAGTTTGTCTAGCACTTTTTCTCTAGTGATAGTGATTGTTTTAAGTTCCTCCCTCCCTTTTGCCCCTTGATTTTCTATCACCAGGATGTTTTTAGTGTCCTCTACTGTGAAGACAGATACAAAATATTTGTTCAATGCCTCTGCAATTTCCTTGTTTCCCATTATTATTTTCCCAGTCTCGTCCTCTCAGGGACCAATGTTTATTTTAGCGACTCTCTTCCTTTTTATATACTTGTAGAAGCTCTTACTGTCAGTTTTTTTATTTCTTGCTAATTTACAATCATAAGCTATTTTCTCCCTCTTTATTATCTTTTTAGTCATCCATTGCTGGTTTCTAAAAATTTCCCAATCTTCTGGCCTGCCACTAATCTTTTCAACATTGTATGCCTTTTCTATCAATTTGATACCATCCTTAACTTCCTTGGTTAGCCATGGTTGGTTCATCCTTCTCTTCGAGTCTTTCTTTCTCGCTGAAATATATCTTTGTTGAGAGTCATGAAATATCTCTTCAAATGTCTGCCACTGCTTTTCTACTGTCTTACCTTCTAATCTATTTTCCCAGTCCACTTTAGCCAACTCTCTCCTCATACCTTTGTAATTGCCTTTATTTAAGTTTAATACTCTAGTTTCAGACCCAAGTTTCTCACCTTCAAACTGAATGTGGAATTCTTCATGTTATGATCACTCTTCCCTAGAGGATCCTTTACTATGAGATCATTAATTAATCCACAAAACCAGAAAATTCCTCTTCGATCCCATTAGACAATCAAAACTAGTGTAAATCCCTTGGACTAGGGAGGGAAAAATATTGTCGAGGGTTGCTGCTCCTGATCATAATCCACTGATCCTCCCTAGAACATGCACGGGTATAGATGTGAGATGAAGACAAAGTCAGGCACAGCTGTAGTGTTCACAGAGTCACACACAAAGAATAACCACTTGGGAAATTCACTGAAGAGTGACTGATGTGGAGGAACCATACCTCAACCTTCAGGAGAGGGAAGGAGTGAATTGCAAGTTTTTCTTTAAAATAACAACTTGCATTTATATAGCGCCTTTAACATAGTAAACCATTCCAAGACGCTTCACAAGAGCGTAATCAGACAAAATTTGACACCGAGCCAAAGAAGGAGACATTAGGACAGGTGACTAAAAGCTTGGTCAAAGAGGTAGTTTTTAAGAAGGAGATGGAGAGGCGGAGAGGATTAGGGGGAGATTTTCAGAGCTGAGGGCCTAGAAAGCTGAAGGCACAGCACTACCAAATTTGGTCTCGTAATTTTGTATTGCCTTTTTCAGCTCCAACCTTGTGAGAAATTAAGCCTGTTCTAAAGCACATTTTAATAAATCTTCCCTCTGTAAGAAAAAGTACTGAATCAAAAATCTGTAATAAATTGCTACATTTCAACTGCTGTGATTTACAGAGCAATTAGAATTCATTACTAAAGGCTGGGATGCAATCACAGTGGAGTTTAAGGTTTTGTTAGCAGCATATGATTTTTTTTCAAAGTTATTATAATAATTGTAGTATGCAATATACTAACATTTATGATTTAAAAAATTACATAACTGGAAATTGCATACTGTCCAACTATTCTATTGATGAATCACCATGGCCTAAATCAAGTCGCCTCGTATTTAAGTAAAGGAAGACCCAGAGAATAAGGGTGAGGTATATTTCCTAAAATACTAAAGAAAACTAAAGAACAAAACATAGGGAGAATACACACACATTAGTCGATCTCCCGCTACATTACACACAGGGAGTCAAGACCACCTTCAGGGTCCTCAGCAGAAGATTAAGAACATTTAAAACTTTTAAAACAGTGTTCAACAGAGTGCAGGAAAAATATATTCCGCTAAAACGAAAGAACAAACTAAACAATAATGAGATTCCATGGATCAATAAAACCATAAGGGAACAATTGAGGGTAAGGAAAGAGGCATACATTAAGTACATAGACAGCGGGGGAGTGCATGATAAGAGATGATACGAAGGGATTAGGAGAGAAGTCAAAATAGCATTTAGGGAGGCAAAGAGCAACTATGAAATTAAATTATCAAGAACATAAAACAAAATAGTAAAATATTTTACAGGCACATCAATAAAAAAAAGGAAGGTTGGTATGGGAATAGGGCCATTAAGGGATAGGCAGGATAATACCACAGGTAACGATAGAGAGATGGCAGAAATATAAAATAATTATTTTGTTTCAGTATTTACCAGGGAGATAGAACAGGTTGACATGACATTGAATGATGAGATTAGTAATGAGATAAGTGCATTTAAAATAAAAAAGGGGATATATTAAATTAATTAATCAAACTCAAAGAGGATAAAACACCTGGTCCGGATGGATGCATGCAACGCATTTTAAACGAATCTAGGGAAGAGATAGCAGAGTCATGACTATACATATTTAATAATTTGTTAGAAAAAGGTGTAGTGCCAGAGGACTGGTGGATAGCTAACATAATACCGATATTTAAGAAGGGGGATAGAACATGTCCAGGGAATTATAGACCAGTCAGCTTAACATCGGTGGTAGGAAAAATAATGGAATCCCTACTAAAGGAAAAAATAGAAGAACATCTTGAAACCAAAAATATAATAATGAGTAGTCAGAATGGATTTCAAAAGGGAAAGTCTTGCTTGACCAACCTTATTGAATTATTTTTGAAGAGGTAAAAGAGAGAGTAGACAATGGTAATGCAGTAGATGTAATTTATCTGGATTTTCTAAAGGCCTTCGATAAGGTACCCCATAATAGACTGATGAACAAGGTCAGAGAATGCAGAGTCAGGGGACAAGTAGCAGAATGGATTGCTGGCTGGCTTCAGGACAGAAAGCAGAGAGTAGGAGTAAAGGGTAGCTATTCAGAGTGGCAGAAGGTGGGTAGTGGTGTTCCATAAGGATCAGTGCTGGGACCACTGCTGTTCACAATTTACATTAACGATTTAGACTTTGGAATCAAAAACACAATTTCTAAATTTGCGAATGACACCAAATTGGGGGGGATAGTCAATACTGAGGAGGACTGCAACAAATTACAGGAGGACATTAATAAACTTGCAGAATGGGCATATAATTGGCAAATGAAGTTCAACACAGATAATGTGAGGTATTACATTTTGTTAGGAAGAATAGGGAGGTCACTTATCACTTGGAGGGTGCGAGTCAAGGTGGGATAGATGAACAAAGGGATCTTGGAGTATAAATACACAATTCACTAAAAGTTGCAACACAGGTTAGTAAGGCCATAAAAAACCCAAACCAAGCACTCGGGTTTATTTCTAGAGGGATAGAATTGAAAAGTAGGGAAGTTATGCTAACCCTGTATCGAACCTTGGTTAGACCACACTTCGAGTACTGCGTACAGTTCTGGTCGCCATATTATAAAAAGGATTAGAGGCACTGGAGAGGGTGCAGAGAAGATTTACAAGGATGATACCAGAAATGCGAGGGAATACAGGATGAACAGGCTGGGTCTCTTTTCTCTTGAAAAAAGAAGGCTGAGGGGTGACCTATTAGAGGTCTTTAAAATTATGAACAGTTTTGATAGAGTGGATACAGAGAGAATGTTTCCAGTTGTGGGGAAGAGCATAACTAGAGGCCATCAATATAAGATAGTCACCAAGAAATCAAATAGGGAATTCAGAAGAAACATCTTTACCCAAAGAGTGGTGTGAATGTGGAACTCGCTACCACAGGGCATGCTTGAGGCGAATAGTATGGATGCATTTAAGGGGAGGCTGGACAAGCATATGAGGGAAAAGGGAATAGTGGGTTATGCTGATAGATTTAGATGAGGAAAGACGGGAGGAGGCTCATGTGGAGCATAAACGCCGGCATGGACTGGTTGGGCGGAATGGCCTGTTTCTGTGCCGTATATCTTATGTAATCCTATGTCCTTAAATCAATGCTTTCCTGGCCGGCCTCCCACCTTGCACCCTCCGTAAACTTGAGCTCATCCAAAACTCTGCCGCCTGTATCCTAACTCACGTCAAGTCCCGTTCACCCATCACCCCTGTGCTCCCTGACCTACATTGGCTCTTGGTCTGGCAACGTCTCAATTTTCATTGCTCCAACATTGGCGGTCGTGCCTTCAGCTGCCTAGGCCCTAAGCTCTGGAATTCCCTGCCACATCTCTACCTCTCTCTCTTTTAAGACGCTCCTTAAAACCTACCTCTTTGACCAAGATTTTGCTATCCTATCTTAATATCTCCTTATGTGACTCGGTGTCAAATTTTGTTGTTGCATTAGTTTAGCATTACCACCGTTACTGGATTGTAAGCAGTAGACAGCGCACTCTCAAGCTCTAATTGTATTCTCCCTATTGAAACAGCTCTAAACCTCTGGGTTTTTTCTTCTAATCTCAAAGTTGCAGGTTGCCATTTTTTTATTGCATGGTTGTTTTAAAAATGCATCTTGTGCTGTCAGTCAATCACAGAAAATCAATTTGGTAAAAAAAACTCTCAGCCTATATAGGGTATTCAGACCAAGACAGGATCTACTTTTATTGGCCTTTGAGATACTAAATTTTAAAACTATAATGAAAAACAGGTTCTCAGTCTTTAATAGTCAGATACCCCAGCCTTTGAACATAAGAACATAAGAAATAGGAGCAGGAGTAGGTCATTTTTCCCTTCGAGCCTGCTCCGCCATTCAATAAGATCATCGCTGATCTTCCTCATCTCCACTTTCCTGCACTATCCCCATATCCCTTGATTCCTTTAATATTCAAAAATCGATCAATCTCTGTCTTGAATATACTCAATGACTAAGCCTCCACAGCCCTCTGGGGTAGAGAATTCCAAAGATTCAACAGCCTCTGAGTGAAGAAATTTTTCCTGATCTCAGTCCTAAATGGCTGACCCCTTATTCTGAGACTGTGACCCCTGGTTCTAGACTCCCCAGCCAGGGGAAACATCCTCCCTGCATCTACGATTTAGAGGAGGGGACCGAGTGTAACATATCAAAGTTTGCAGATGATACAAAGATGGGAGGGAAAGTAAACATAGAAACATAGAAACTAGGAGCAGGAGTAGGCCATTCGGCCCGTCGAGCCTGCTCCACCATTCAATACGATCATGGCTGATCATCCAAATCCAGTACCCTGTCCCTGCTTTCCCACACAGAATCCCCATCGAGCCTGCACCGACACATATCCCACCCTATCCCCGTAACCCCACGTATTTAATTCCCCCTAACATATCCCATCCTATCCCCGTAACCCCACATATTTAATCCCCCCCTAACACTAAGGGTCAATTTATCATAGCCAAATCAACCTAACCCGCACATTTCAGTAGAGAGTGAAGAGGACATAAAAAACCTACAAGGGGATATAGGCAGGCTGGGTGAGTGGGCAGAGATTTGGCAGATGCAATACAATATTGGAAAATGTGAGGTTATGCACTTTGGCAGGCAAAATCAGAGAGCAAGTTATTATCTTAATGGCGAGAAACTGGAAAGTACTGCAGTTCAAAGGGATCTGGGGGTCTTGGTGCAAGAAAATCAAAAAGTTAGTATGCAGGTGCAGCAGGTGATCAAGAAAGCCAATGGAATGTTGGCTTTTATTGCTAGGGGGATAGAATATAAAAACAGGGAGGTATTGCTGCAGTTGTATAGGGTATTGGTGAGACCACACCTGGAGTACTGCATACAGTTTTGGTGTCCATACTTAAGAAAAGACATACTTGCTCTCGAGGCAGTACAAAGAAGGTTCACTCGGTTAATTCCGGGGATGAGGGGGTGGACATACGAGGAGAGGTTGAGTAGATTGGGACTCTACTCATTGGGGTTCAGAAGAATGAGAGGCGATCTTATTGAAACATATAAGATTGTGAAGGGGCTTGATCGGGTGGACGCGGTGAGGATGTTCCCAATGATGGGTGAAACTAGAACTAGGGGACATAATCTTAGAATAAGGGGCTCCTCTTTCAAAACTGAGATGAGGAGAAACTTTTTCACTCAGAGGGTAGTGGGTCTGTGGAATTTGCTACCCCAGGAAGCTGCGGAAGCTACTTCATTAAATAAATTTAAAACAGAAATAGACCGTTTCCTAGAAGTAAAGGGTATCAGGGGTTACGGGGAGCGGGCTGGAAATTGGACATGAGTTTGAGTTCGGATCGGTCAAGGCCCTGTGGGTGGCGGAGCGGGCCCAGGGGCCGAGTGGCCTGGTCCTGCTCCTGCTTCTTGTGTTCTTTAGAGTTGAGGTTGGATCAGATCAGCCATGATCTCATTGAATGGCGGAGCAGGCTCGAGGGGCCGATTGGTCTACTCCTGCTCCTATTTCTTATGTTCTTATGTTCTTACCCTGTCAAGACATCTTTACTCTTATACTCAAATCCTCTTGTAATAAAGGCCAACATACCATTTGCTTTCCTAATTGCTTGCTGTACCTGCATGTTAACTTTCAGTGATTCGTGTACAAGGACACCCAGGTCCCTCTGAACACCAATATTTCCCAATCTCTCACCATTTAAAAATTACTCTGCTTTTCTATTTTTCCTACCAAAGTGGATAACTCCACATTTCTCCACATTATATTCCATTTGCCATGTTCTTGCCCACTCACTTAGCCTGTCTATATCCCCTTGAAGCCTCCTTGCAGCCTCCTCACAACTTACATTCCCATCCAGCTTTGTATCATCAGCAAACTTGGATATATTACATTTGGTCCCCTCATCCAAATCATTGATGTAGATTGTGAATAGCTGAGGCCCAAGCACTGATCCTTGCGGTACCCCACTAGTTACAGCCTGCCAACCTGAAAATGACCTGTTTATTCCTACAATCTGTTTTCTGTCCGTTAACCAATCCTCAATCCATGCTAGTATATTACCCCCAATCCCATGAGCCCCAATTTTGTTTAATAACCTTTTGTGTGGCACCTTATCAAATGCCGACTGAAAATCCAAATACACCACATCCACTGGTTCCCCCTTATCTATTCTGCTAGTTACAACCTCAAAAAACGCTAACAGATTTGTCAAACACAATTTCCCTTTCATAAATCTGTGTTGACTCTGCCCAATCCTATTATTATTTTCTAAGTGCCCTGTTACCACGTCCTTAATAATAGATTCTAGCATTTTCCCTACTACTGATATCAGGCTAATTGGTCTGTAGTTCCCCGTTTTCTCTCTCCCTCCTTTTTTAAATAGTGGGGTTACATTTGCTACCTTCCAATCCGTGGGAACTGTTCTAGAATCTATGGAATTTTGGAAAATGACAACGAATGCATCCACTATCTCGATAGCCACCTCTTTTAAAACCCTAGGATGTAGGCTATCAGGTCCTGGGGATTTCTCAGCTTTCAGTCCCATTAATTTCTCCAGTACTATTTTTTTACTAATAATAATTTCTTTCAGCTCCTCATTCTCGCTCAACCCTTGGTTCTCCATTATTTCCGGGAAGTTTTTTGCGTCTTCTTCCGTGAAGATAGACACAAAGGGCTGGATTTTGAATGACCCATGGAGTCGGGTTTGGAGGCGTGTGGGGGGTTAAATTTGCGGGGTCGGGGTTTCCGACCCCATCCCGCCTCCACGCAATTTTGACAGAATCAGTCGCGGGGTTCCCGACTCCGTCCCGCCTTCAAGAGGCGGGAGAGGCCATTAATGCCCTTAACAAGCTCTAAATTGGCTCTGTAATGCCATTTTGAAACGCTGTAGCTAGTTTAACCCTCTTCTGACGTGAAGCACGCCTGGTGTGAAACACTCCAGTGAAACCTGGCGGGAGCACAAGTGGATAGCTGACTATCGGCTGCAGGTCCACTATTAGAACGGAGATGTGATGAAGGTAGTAGTAGTATTAGGTCTGAACGTCGCCTCTGATGCTGCTGCATTGAATGTCTTCAGAGACTGCCTGGGAGAACTTGCTTGGCAAAAAAATTCTCTCTCTCTCTCTCTGTCTCTCTCTCTCTCTCTCCCCATTTTTGCATCCAGGTCCACTCACATCAAAAGCCAGGCAGGTCCTCTCTCACCAACAGTCTCTGAGACTAGGCAGTCAGCAATGATGACATCATCAGAGGCGACTTTCAGACTGAAAACACTAATTAGTTCATGGGCTCCCACATGCTCCAACTCAATTGCCCAATTACGTGAAAATTGCATCATTCATCCACATTAATCTGGAGTCGGGGGGGAAACACGAAATGCGGATTACACGACCCCAACCTGACCCCAAGACAAAATCCAGCCCAAAGTAATTGTTTAATTTCACTGCCATTTCCTTATTCCCCATTATAATTTCTCCTGTCTCAGCCTGTAAGGGAACCACATTTACTTTTGCTAATCTTTTCCTTTTTACATACCTATGGAAGCTTTTACAGTCTGCTTTTATGTCTCTCGCCAGTTTACTCTCATATTCTATTTTCCCTTTCTTTATCAATTTCTTGGTCCTCCTTTGCTGAATTCTAAAATCTTCCCAATCCGTAGACTTACTACTCTTTTTGGCAACATTATAAGCCTCTTCCTTTGATCTAATATTGTCTTTAACTTCTCTTGTTAGCCACGGTTGGACCACTTTTCCTGTGAGGTTTTTGTGCCTTAAAGGAATGTATATTTGCTGTAAATTATGTATTAATTCTTTAAATGCTAGCCATTGCGTGTCTACCATCATACCTTTTAATGTAGTTTCCCAATCTACCTTAGACAACTCGCCCCTCATACGTACATAGTTTGCTTTCTTTACATTTAAGACCCTAGTTTTGGATTTAACTAAATCACTTTCAAACTCAATAGAAAATTCTATCATATTATGGTCACTCTTCCCTAAAGGCCCGTTTACTGTAAGGTTATTGATTAACCCTTTCTCATTGCACAATACTAGATCTAAAATAGCCTGTTCTCTAGTTGGTTCCTCAACATGCTGATCTAGAAAACTATCTTGCGTACATTCCATGATTTTGTCCTCCACACTATTACTGCAAATTTGGTTTGCCCAGTCTATACGTAGATTAAAGTCCCCTATGATCACTGTATTACCCTTGTTACATGCGCCTCTAATTTCCTGATTTATACTCTGCCCTACATTACAACTACAGTTTGGGGGCCTATAAATAACTTCCTCCAATGTTTTCTGCCCCTTGCTGTTTCTTAGCTCCACCCAAACTGATTCTACTTCTTGATTTTTGGAGCTAAGATCCTTTCTCTCTACTGTCTTTATCCCATCCTTTATTATCAGGGCTCCCACTCCACTCTTTGAGCCATGCATTTAAACCACTAATCTGTTTGTCCCTATGCCAATTTTGCGTGGCTCAGGTAACCATCCAGAGATTATTACCTTTGAGGTTCTGCTTTTTAATTTGGATCCTAGCTCCTCAAACTCCCTCAGCAGAACCTCATTCCTAATTCTACCTATTTCATTGGTTCCTATTTGGACCACAACAACTGGATCCTTCCCCTCCCACTCCAAGTTCTTCTCTAGCCGCGAGGAGATATCTTTAACCCTGGCACCGGCCAGGCAACACAACCTTCGGAACTCTCGGTTGCGTCTACAGAGAACAGTATCTATCCCCCTGACTATACTGTCCCCTATCACAACTACATTCCATTTCACTCCCCCCACTTGAATGGCCTCCTGCACCATGGTGCCATGGTCAGCTTGCTCATCCATCCTGCAGGCTTTTCCTTCATCCACACAGGCAGCAAGAACCTCATACCTGTTGGACAAGGGCAAAGGCTGAGACTCCTCCAGCACTGCACCTGGAGTCCCCTTACCTGCCTGAGTTGCAGTCACGCCTCCTGTCCCTGACCACTAACCAGACCTGTACCACTACCTAACCTAAGGGGTGTGACTGCCTCCTGGATCAAAGTGTCCAGGTAACTCTCCCCCTCCCTGATCCCCCGCAATGTCTGCACCTCAGACTCCAGCTCAAAAACTCTGAGCTGAAGTTCCTCAAGATGCAGGCACTTACTGCAAACGTGGTTGTCCGGGATCACAATGCTCTCCACAAACTCCCACATGCTGCAGTTGTGGCACACCATCTGCACTGCCATCCCTATATGACCTTGTTTTATTTAATTAAATTTAATTAAATTTGTATTGAGGTAACTTAGTTTACAGTGTAGTTTCTTGACTACTTACTTAATCTAGATTTAGTTAAGGGTACTGAAATTATATATCTACCTTGGTTGGAGACAGTGTAGGGGGAAACATATTAAAGCTATACCCAATATTAAACTTGCCTGTAACAGCAATGTGCCACATGCTGGGTTAGATTGTTTGCAGCAAGATAGACAAGCTGGAGCTTTTACAAGAGAGTGCTCCTTCTCTAAATACTTCTGTAAACCCATCAAACACATCTTGGGGTAATTTCCAGACTGCCAGTAATCTTAATGCCAATTGGAAAGCAGTGTTTTAGGCGGTAAAGGTACATTTAGTGCTGTTACTCTTGCATTGCATTTGCTGGCATGGGCTTAACATCTGTAATTTATTAACGCAACCAAACCGAAACTACCAAACTAACAATACTTGTTGTCACGCTTGCTGACGTTAATAGTACACCTGTCGGGCTGGTTATTAGCCCTTGTTCATTTTGTTGACTGTTCCTTTTTATAGTTTGAGGTTCAATCTAAAAAATAAATCAAATTTTATTCAGCAAAAAAGCCAATTCAGCCAAATTTAGTTTGGTATTTAATTCTATTTTAAACTCCTTAAGCCAACAGTGCAATATATTGTATTTTTATCCGCCTTTATTGCCACAACCAAACCAAACCAAATCGCTTGGGGAATGGATCCCCTGTCCATTATGGCACTCACCTAAATTTCATTCGTGAAGATGAAAATCTATGCCATAGTGTTCCAACTTATTTTCAAAATGTCTTTCCTTCCAACAGCAGCTGCCATTACTCACTCTGAGGAACAGCAGCTTGAATGGCAGATGTGAGCAAAGAGAAGGAGGGTATATAGGGGAAAGGCAGGTTCATGTGAACAGCTCCATAAGCCAAGGTTGAATGACTTGGCATTGCCCGAAGAGCAGTGTAGGTTAAACCCAAAGATGCTCATAGAGACATTGCCAAATTATTCAAATTTTAGAATATTTCTCCCATTGCTACTCCTGTTGCTGTCAAAATCATTCGACCATTAAACTATTTGCTACAGGTTTTCATCTGAGTCCTGAAGGACATCACAGTGCTGTTGCATAAGGCATCATATCCATTTATCTTAGGAAGTGGCATATTGTTGGAGAAGATTCGCAGGTTCATTTATTTCTCTAAAAATGTGGATGAACAGTTGGTCACACATCAAAATATTCACATCTGTGCTTTTTTTCCAGAGTGTTGGATGTTGTGAAGCATATTCATATGGAGTGAAGACTTACACGGTGTGCTAGCTGTAGCAAAATTGGTTGTTATAAACAGGTATTTTGCTGTATTTACTGCACAGAGGAAGTCCCCACCACTACATGTGGCATCAGCCAATCTAATAACATGTATCAACCATAAGGTTTCCAAGACAGAGACTCCAAGACACGGGCAGAATTTCCGCAGGGGCTCTCCCAATCTTTCACGGTAATCTCAGCAGAAACCCCAGAGTAATGGCACAGACAGCTGATCTTCCACTGAGAGAACAGCAGTAGACCGGGGAACCCCCCACCGTGGAAATTCTAACTCATGATATCCAGGTAACTGCACAGTTCCAGGGTTAACATGACTTTCTCATCATTAGCTAGTCTTGTGTGTCTGGATTTATTTGAATGAGATAAGCAACTGTAGTATTAGTCAATGTAGATCTTCCACCCGTTAACCATGAATGGGTGGAAATCTAGCCCTGGACTATGTATATAACGTGAAACCATTGCTTATGACTCACTTACACTATCCCTAAATGCTACCCGAGTATATAATGAACCCCACTGTACAAGTAGACATGGTTCATGCTGAATACTTGGATTGGTTTCGATCGCCTGAAAGGGTTGGAGGGGAATTTTCCAGAGTATTTTTTTACTTATTGGCCTGGGTTTTTTCTCTTTTTTTGCCTCTCCCAGGAGATTACAAGGCTGCAGTGGGGAGTGGGGGCTGCGGGGTGGTAGGAAGTGTCTAGTCATGCTGCTCCATCATGGTGTGGGGCAGGCTTGATGGACCAGCTGGTCTTTTCCGGCCCATCAATTTTGTATGTTCGTATGTACAGTTGGGCTGTTGAAGCAGCGACTTCATGGACCTGACTGTTGTAGAGGTGCCTTACAGCAAAAACCATCCAAAATGTGTAAACCTCTGTAGTGTGCTGAATGCTGCATATTCTCACAAAATTCACCTTGACATTACCCAGGAATAAAATTGTCCCTCAATTATAGACAAGACAAAACTCCCACAGCCTGTGCCTGGAGTGGTAGCCTCACACTGCCAAGAGAAATTTATAACAACATGTATGTCACTCCAATTGATCGCCTCGAATTTTCAGGCTGATGCTGTGTTTGTAATCTAACATTACATAACTACACACTGCTGCCAACTAGCTTCTGGTATAAAATACGTTTGCCTGAATTTATATAGGAGAGTCACATTGGATTCTATTATTATGATCACAAAAGCAATACAAGATCAACCTGGAAAGAAAGAACTTCCATTAATATACCCCCTTTTACGACCTCAGGACATCCCAAAGCCTTCACAGCCAATGAAGTAGTTTTTTTGAATTGGAGTCACTGTTGTAATGTCAGGAAACACAGCAGCTAATTTGCACACAGCAAGGTTCCACAAACAGCAATAAGATAAATGACCACATCATCTGTTTTTTAGTGACATTGGTTGAGGGATATATATTGGTCAGGATACCAGGGAGATCTCCCTTGCTCTTCTTGAAATAGTGTCATAGGATCTTTTACATCCACTTGATGAGGCAGATGGGGCCTTGGTTTAACATCTCATCTGAAGGAAAGCTCCTCCAAATGTGCAGCACTCCCTCAGTACTGCACTGCAGTATCAGCTTAAGTGAAGCAGGAATCATTGTTTATGCAATACGTCCTCGCAATATACATGCTGTAAGCCAATCTGTTACTCAATAAGTACCATAATTAATAAACTAAGCATATATACTGTGATGTTTAAAATTACTTGTCTAAAAAATTTATGATTAAAGTCTATCTGTTACTTTTGAGTTTTACTAAGTCATATATAAGAAGCATGTTTACAGTTTCACTACAAACAGCAAACAGATGACATTTCCCCATCTTCCCCTCTCCCCATGGCCAGTTGTTTAGTTCCCACCAGAAATGCCATTACAACCATAAATAGGGCCCTGTCTATTCAGGAAAGCCCCACAACCCAGCAGCTACTTAAGCTTGACGATCAACTTTTTTTAATGCCATTCTGTCAGATGGGAGTCATCAGAGAGGAATATTAAAGGCTTCCTGTGCTCTCTGAAGATTATAAAGAGTTTGACTCCTTCAAATAACTCAGTGTGAGTACTTTTTATTTAATTCCTGAGCAATTTTGAGATTTTGGTAGCATTCCCTAAAGTCCTCATTAGTTTTTATCAGACTGCTAAGTCCCTTCCTGGGTACTTGCACCAGCTCTCCACTAACGTCGCCGGTGCTGAAGCTTGAGCTTTGGAACACTGCTCCAAATACTTGGCTGCAACGTGAGGTGGTTGATTTCAATTTCTCTGACACGCAGCAACTTCAAAAGTATGCAAAGTTTTAATGTCTACTTTCAACCTCTTAACCACAGGAGGCACTTCCTCACATTCCAAACTGTTAGCTTTTGCTACATCCCAAAGGATTACTTCAAGAACTTTTGCAATATTATTTTTACCCTAGTACACTCCCCATATTTTTTCTGGAATTCTACTGGAAGATATGTTATTAAAAGTGTCTTCCAGTAGACATAGCTCATTAATTTAACGCCATCTCTGGGAATCTCAAGATTAAATTTATCACTCCCAAGTTTTTGTAAGGTAGACAAATGCTAAAGCCCATAAAATACCTCATTATGTCAGAAGTATTGTATTGAAAAACCCTCTATGTAGCTTGTATTAATGGAAACGTGAATCTCCCCCTCCCTCACTAATGTATGTACTGTACATTAGAAAACTAGATTGAGATCCACCATCTTATATCTAAGATCTCATTCACAATGCCTAAAATGGCTCCTCTTGTACTATCCGACATAATCCAGTCCAGTAGAAATTGATTAGTGACCAAACCAAATCAATCATCAGCTGTGCCATTGAGTGAAGTGTAACTTAAATCAAAGACTGAGGTGGTCACAGAGATCCATTAACTAATGGTACTTTATTTAACACTAATTAAATGACACAGTGAATACCATTGCAAGGGTAAGTATTGGTGATTACAGGAAAGGTAAGTTGATTCTTAATATAACTCAACAGAATCTAAATCATCACAAGTAAAACAGTAACTGGATTGTAAACTTCACAATATTTCAGCATTAGATTTATTTAGTATAACAGAGTTATGTCCCATGTCTAAAATTACAGTACAGACTAAGCGAGTTTAAGTTCAAAATGGCCCACGCCATGGGCCGCCATGAGGGGCTGACCTGGAGGTCGGCCAAAACAATGAAATGGCGGTGCGGGGCGCAGCCAGGCTTTCCCTTTAATTATCGCCTCGCGAGCGGAAGTCAGCCCAGTTCGCGACCCACGAGGTGGCAGCTTTGTGGGGTGCAGCCGAATTTCTGCTGCGGGGTGGTAAGGGGCTGCAGCGGGGCGCTAAGGGGTCGCGCCGCTCGGCGATTATGTCATCGCCGGCAGCGCAGCTCCACGGGGCGCTACCGGTTACCGCCGCCGCTAACCTCCCGCTTAACTTCACGGGAGGCGTTAGCGACACCGCGTCCAGGCGCTAGGGGATTTGCGCCCTGTTAGCTGCAAACCAACCCAATTTCCCCCCCAAAGTCTATATTCAGTACAGGCCTCTCGTAATAAGGTTGTCTTTTAGTGATGTGAGCATAAGATCATACAAATCTCATTGAGTAGCAACCAGCTGTGGTGCTGGAACATGTCTACAGTGAGCCCCAGTCAACTTTTTACAGTCATCTTATTTCTTCATAATTTAGCTAACCTGGCAACTTTCTCTGTTAGCTGTTAAGCTGTACTTTTCTTCATGCTAAGAACACTGTTTTATTAACACCTTACATTCTTCAGAAGGGAGAAATGGGCACCACCCATAATGGTGTTGAAATAGCTAAGGATGAAGCTGAGAGAGACCGAGGAGTCTTAACTGATTCAATGTGTAACATATCCAAACAATGCAGAGCAGCCACCAACAAAGCCAATAGACTGAACTACACAGAGCCAAAACAGTAGGAATATAAGTCACAGGAAGTTACATAGAATTATATAGAATATACAGCACAGAAACAGGCCATTCGGCCCAACTGGTCTATGCCGGTGTTTATGTTCCACACGAGCCTCCTTGCACCCCAATACATCTAACCCTATCAGCATAAACTTTATTCCTTTCTCCATCATGTGCTTATCTAGCTCCCCCTTAAATGCTTCTATGCTATTTGCCTCAACTGTTCCTTGTGGTAGTGAGTTCCACATTCTAACCACTCTCTGGGTAAAGAAGTTTCTCCTGAATTCCGTATTGGATTTATTAGTGACTATCTTATATTTATGGCCCCCAGTTTTGATCTCCCCACAAGTGGAAACATCTTCTCTATGTCGACCCTATCAAACTCTTACATAATCTTAAAGACCTCTATCAGGTCACCCCTCAGCCTCCTCTTTTCTAGAGAAACGAGACCCAGCCTGTTCAATCTTTCCTGATGTTGTATAAGTTGTGATCAAACTATACAGTGCTCAGATCAGAGCACACCTTGAGTACATTGTCCGGTTCTAGTCACTGAGAAACAAGGAAAACGTTCAAGCACTGGAGGCTGTGCAGATAAGAGCCACAGAGTGATGCCTAGTATTAGGGGTCTGAATTATGAGGAAGACTGGACAGACATGGGCTTTTCAGCCTTGAAAAGAGGCATCCGAAAGGTGAACTTATAGCAGCATATAAGGTAGTAAATCATGTGGAAAAGATAAAATACAGAATACTACTTTAAATTAGATCACAAGAGTAGAACAAAGGGCCACAGGTTCAAACTAGTAAAAGGCAAATTTAGGTTTGCTATCAGGAAACTCTTCTTCACACAAAGAGAGTTCAACACATAGAATTGGCACCCGGATAGAGTGGTAGAGATGTACACACTGGAATTATTTAAAAATTAATTGGATGCTGCAATGGGGTGACTATTCGGTCATTCTGATGACCTTAGAGGGGCCAAATGGCCTTCCCCATCCGTAAGGTTCTGTGTGATCTAGCAAACTTTCTCTAAACATTCTAAGACTTTCTAAAACTTCATCGTAAAAGCCTTCTCAAACCATTTGCTGAAAATCTTCACCTGACCTTCCCTCTTTCATCATTTGGTCAATAGAGTCTTACCTTAATTGCCTTACATTACCATAAAGAGAATCTTGCCTCAGACGACCTAACGAATCAAAGGTCATCATCATTAAATATATCCCTTTCTAAGGTTTCACCGAAGTAAAAAAGACATGTCTTAGAAAGTTGTAACTGTCAGCCTGTTATACTGCTAACAGTCAAGAAGACTCATTACGCAATGCCTTCAGTCATAGTCTGGTTCCTTGTTCTTATCCAAGGCCCACAGCCCCTTGAACCAAAAAGAAGGCCTTCTTTACAAAAGCAAAATACTGTGGATGCTGGAAATCTGCAATAAAAACAGAAAATGCTGGAATAACTCAGCAGGTCAGGCAGCATCTGTGGAGAGAGAAGCAGAGTTTATGGCCACGGTTGCCCCTACCTCGGCGGATCCGGGGAGGGCACCATCGGTGGTGGGTCCCGACCCCACTGCTGACTCCAGCCCGCTCTGTAGAATGATTTTACATTGATTGGGCTTGTTAAGCCGGCCCAGCGTGTTTGCCAGCCAACTGAAGGAAGCGGGTCTGATGACGTCATTCGATGACGTATCATCAGCCGGTTTCCTTAAAGGGACCATGTGGAAATTGATTTTGACATTTGTGCTGTCAGTGTTCTACAGCATTGAGGTGCTGCAAACACTGACAAGCACTGCGCAGAGGTGCAGGGCTGCACCCAGGCTCTCCCAGGACTCCCTCCATATGCTTATGGAGGGAGTCACAGCACGCAGGGAGGTCCTCTTCCCTTCCCATGGGCAGAAGAGACCTCCCCAGGAGACCAACACAGCCTGGCTGCACATTGTACAGGAGGGCACAAGCAGGGATGTTGTCAGGAGTAACAACAGAAAACGCTGGAAAAACTCAGCAGGCGAGGCAGCATCCGTGGAGAGAGAAACAGAGTTAACGTTTCAGGTCGAAGACCTTTCGTCAGAACTGGAAATAGCAGGAAATGAAATGTTGTCAGGAGTACCAGGCTGCAGTGGCACAAGCCTTTCAATGATCTCAGTAGATCACAAAATTTTACTGCAAAGCCACACTCAACTTCATCCTGCTGTGACACACGTCACATCCCCATCACTCTGCCTTCCCTACACTACTCCTGCACATCCTTACTCACACCAACTTACTTTGCACCTCCACCTATCTCTCTCTATCTACATTATCACTTCCCCATCTCACTAACCATGCCTCACACTTACCTTTATCCTACTGCAAGCATGCCAACTAACAACACACAAGGGTAGGCACTTGGGTGGTTTAGCCAATGTTCATATAAAATTTCTGTTAATAAGAACATAAGAAATAGGAGCAGGAGTAGGCCGTTCGGCCCTTCAAACCCGCTCCGCCATTCAATGAGATCATGGCTGATCTTCTGCCTCAACTCCATTCACCGGCCCTATCGCCATATCCCTTGATGCCCTTACTAGTCAGAAATCTATCGACTTCTGTTTTGAATATACCCAATGACTGAGCCTCCACAGCCCTCTGGGGTAGAGAATTCCAAAGATTCACCACCCTCTGTGTGAAGAAATTTCTTCTCATCTCAGTCCTGAATGGCCTACCCTTTATCTTGAGGCTGTGGCCCCTGGTTCTAGACTCCCCAGCCAAGGGAAACATTCTCCCAGCATCCATCCTATCAAGCCCTGTAATAATTTTGTATGCTTCAATGAGATCCCCTCTCATTCTTCTGAATTCAAGAGAATACAGACCTAATTTACTCAATCTCTTCTCATACGACAGTCCCGCCATCCCAGGAATCAATCTCGTGAACCTTCGTTGCACTCCCTCTATGGCAAGTATATCCTTCCATAGGTAAGGAGACCAAAATTGTACACAATGTGGTGTCAAACATTGAAACCTTTATTTTCAACACTTTGCGTTCTTGGACAGATCTGTGTGCACCTTTGGAAGTGGCTTAGTGAGTTGCAGTGAATGTTGAGACATAACGGTACCCCCCGCAATGCTGATGAGCGTGAAAGGAATGGCTTGGGCATTGTAGGGACGCTTTATGGTGTTGGTGTGGGGTGGTGCCAACCTGGTGCATCATGTGGCAGTCAGGGTGTACAGCGACAAGTGAAGTAAATGTGGCCATGGTGAGGCCATCCCTGGCGTCCCGGGCAGCAATGTGGTCGGGTGCTGATGCCCTCTGTCCTGTGCAGCATCAGTTGATTGCGGAGAAGGTTGGTGTTGTTGTTGGTGCTGCTGGTGTTGGGGCTGATCGTGATGGGATTCTGAGGACCAAGGTGAGACCGTATAAACCGTACCCATTCTGATGTAATAGCTGGCAGGTGAACTTGAGATGACAGAAGCAATCTGTCAATAGTGAGAGAGGTTGTTCCAATGAGGTGACACTGGATAGAGAATTTGCTCCAAACACTTGCAACCTGCATAAAGCTCAATCTGTCTTCTAAATGCTGTAAGCAACAGCTTCTGAGCTTGGAAAATGAACAGCTGTGAGATGGGAGCTTTTATAGCACATTTGCAGCTGTCAAGTATTGAGATGATCCCATGGTCATTCAACTCCAGCCCTATTTACCTGGAATAGAGTCCTTACAGGAAGCGGGGTGGGAGAAAGTATAGTTTATTTAGTATCACCTGCTTTTATATTTAGTGAAATGCCTATTTGCCTGGACACTGAGAAAGAATGAACTCGTTTGATTGGATTGCAGCTCTCCTACAATCCTTTCAGTGCATTTACTAAATAAGTCTTCCAATGGAAGTGGCTCATTAGCGTAAAGCCATCTCTGGGAATTTTAGGAGTAAGTACATTACTCCAAGTTGGTAGTGGCTATTGGATCTATTCCTACCTGTACCAAATGCTGGTTGAAAGAATTGGTTATGAAAATCAAAATATTTCTAGAATTATTATTGGCCCAAAATTTGCTGCAAAATTAACAATGAGTTTACTGCGTATGTTATTCTTAGTCCGTAAATAACCCTGCAATTTGTGGCGAGGATGAGATACGCCATGAGCTGTGAATTGCCACAAATTGCTGGACGATTTGCACCGCTTCACCACTAGCCTCGCAAAAACTGGAGCTCACCGTCAACTTTCCCATGAGTTGAGGAGATTGCTGCATTTGCGTGGTAAACACTAATTAAACTCACTGCAGAAAGTTAGGGCTGCTATTTCACGGTGTAAAGATCCTGTTAATGGGATAATTTATGTTTCTAATGGCCTTCCACTTTGAAACCAGTTAGTAATTAATAATTTTTCTGCACATGATACATAAATCACACAACCAGGATGCAAATTAAACTGGGGGAATTATAAAGGAAGTAAATCACAGAGAAAAAAAATGCATAGGGAAGACAACTAAATGATAGAACTCAAAGGTAACAAAGAGAACACATACTGGACGTGAATGTCACTGATTGAGAATACGCAGACTAGTAACTGACTGGCAAAGCAAGAAATCTTTCTAACCAGCAGAGAGAAAGAGCATCAAATTTGATTTGTTGTGAATTGCTATAAAATATATAGCTTCCGAGTGTAGGTAGCAGCTGCCTTTGGTTCCTGAATTTAAGGAATAAAAAACAATCTGAACTGAGGGCAGGAGGCTGTCTTATTCATATGTTTATGTGTCATATTCCAGAGGCAAAAAACTTAGAATTACACATTTTCCTGCAAAAAGAAAGAAAGACAGACTTGCATTTATATAGCGCCTTTCATGACCACTGGACGTCTCAAAGCGCTTTACAGCCAATGAAGTACAGTCACTGTTGTAATGTAGGAAACGCGGCAGCCAATTTGCACACAGCAAGGTCCCACAAACAGCAATGTGATAATGACCATAAACTAATCTGTTTTTGTTATGTTGGTTGAGGGATAAATATTGGCCAGGACACCGGGGATATCTGCGAAATAGTGCCATGGGATCTTTTACGTCCACCTGAAAGAGTAGATGGGGCCTCGGTTTAACATCTCACCCGAAAGACGGCACCTCCGACAATGCAGCTCTCCCTCAACACAGCACTGGAGTGTCAGCCTAGCTTTATGTGCTCAAGTCCCTGGAGTGGGACTTGAACCCACAACCTTCTGACTCAGAGGCGAGTGTGCTGCCAACTGAGCCACAGCTGACAGCAGATAATTAGATGATCATTTAATAAATTTTGTTTAAATAATCAGATGTCCAAGCTGACACTTCAGAGATTTGCTAACAATTCGAATCGCCTAAATCTCATTGGTTAAGGAGATAGACTATTGGTACTGTCGTTCACCAAGGTCCCACATGCCCTGTTGACCTCGCTACATTGTTATCAATTCGCATGTCCAGCAATTTGCGGCACAAAATTAATTGGAGCTGAAGGGTGAGGAAAGAAATCCAACTCATGGTGCATACCACGAGATGCCCCGCTCCAGCAAATTCGGGGTCAATATTATTGAATAAAATATCAATTTTTTTTTTTGAACAAGCATGTAATCAAAGGCAACAGTAATCGGGACCAGCATCTCATGGAACTGGCCTTGGAAGCTGCCAAGAGTACAAAATGCATGAAGAATTTGCATTGGGTTTCCAAAGAGCAGATCCAGAATCTTTCTTTGGCGTAATGAATGCTCAGGCTGCTTGCACTTAGGTTCAACAACAACTTGCGTTTATATAGCGCCTTTAACGTAGTAAAATGACCCAGGGTGTTTCACAGGAGCGTAATCAGACAAAAAATTGTAACCGAGCCAAAGAAGGAGACATTAGGACAGGTGACCAAACCCATGGTCAAAGGGATAGGTTTTAAGCAGCATCTTAAAGGAGGAGAGAGGTGGAGAGGCAAAGAGGTTTGGGGAGAGAATTCCAGAGCTTAGGGTCTAGACGGCTGAAAAACATGACTGTCAATGGTGGGGCAAAAGAAGTGGGGGATGCACAAGAGGTCTAAGCTGGAGGAATGCAGAGTTCTCGGAGGGTTGTAGGGCTGGAGGAGGTTACAGAGATAGGAAGGAGTGAGGCCATGGAGAGATTTGAACGCAACATTGAGAATTTTAAAATTGAGGCATTGCTGGATTGGGAGCTAATGCAGGTCAATGAGCACAGAGTTATGGGTGAACGGGACTTGGTGTGAGTTAGGTGCATTAAATACTTATCTTCAGTCATTTTTCCTTCACTACAAGGGCACCAGAACCTGACTTAAAAATGATTTCTGTTTGCTACAATTTAGCAGGACTTGGTATCATAACAGTTAGAGCAACGACGTGTTAGATAAGTATTAAAATCCATACTCAGGCCTCCATTTCTATGTGATTGACTTTAATGCCGACAGCGACAATTGATCTATATTCCATTTTCAGGCTCTCTTTTTCTCTGCCTCATTCTTACACGCTGTTTTTCGATTTCCTGTTTCCTGCACACTCATTCTGTTTTTCGATTTCCTGTTTCCTGCACACTCATTCTGTTTTTCGATTTCCTATTTCCTGCACACTCATTCTGTTTTTCGATTTCCTATTTCCTGCACACTCATTCTGTTTTTCGATTTCCTATTTCCTGCACACTCATTCTGTTTTTCGATTTCCTGTTTCCTGCACACTCATTCTGTTTCCTCTCAGAAACAAAGTGATGTTGAGTTCCGGATCATTTTCCCATTTTACTGAATATTCAACTGGTTTTTTTCTTCATCTTTTCCCTGGATATCAGGCCTCTGTTAACATGGCTCTGAAAACATCAAAGAGGCAGAAGCATGATTGGGTGAGGGCCAAGGATACAAATCCATATCCTGCCACTCCATTGTACAGAGCACTATGTCCTGTGCTGCCTACATCTGCAATGCATTTAACAACTGTGATTGACTATCTCTTTCAGAATATGATCAAAGTACAAGAACTGAAGGAGCTGGCTAGAACCCACCCTCCTTACATTTTGACTGTTTCTGTCTTTGTGAAATGAGTCTCGTGGATGAGACTAATGTCACTGAAACAATGGCCCCAATATTCACGGGACGGGTGTGGGTGAGGTAATCGGGAGTTCAGAGAGGCCCAGCCACTGGAGGGAGGGGGGAGGCAGGAGAGAGAGGCCACGATCAGGGAGGGAGAGAGAGGCCACGATCGGGGGGGTGGGGGGAGGCGGGAGAGAGAGGCCATGATCGGGGGGTGGGGGGAGGCGGGAGAGAGAGGCCATGATCAGGGAGGGAGAGAGAGGCCACGATCAGGGGGTGGGGAGGCGGGAGAGAGAGGCCACGATCGGGGGGTGGGGAGGCGGGAGAGAGAGGCCACGATCGGGGGGTGGGGGAGGCGGGAGAGAGAGGCCATGATCAGGGAGGGAGAGAGAGGCCACGATCGGGGGGTGGGGGAGGCGGGAGAGAGAGGCCACGATCGGGGGGTGGGGGAGGTGGGAGAGAAAGGCCACGATCGGGGGGTGGGGGAGGCGGGAGAGAGAGGCCACGATCGGGGGGTGGGGAGGCGGGAGAGAGAGGCCACGATCGGGGGGTGGGGAGGCGGGAGAGAGAGGCCACGATCGGGGGGTGGGGGAGGCGGGAGAGAGAGGCCATGATCAGGGAGGGAGAGAGAGGCCACGATCGGGGGGTGGGGGAGGCGGGAGAGAGAGGCCATGATCAGGGAGGGAGAGAGAGGCCACGATCGGGGGGTGGGGGAGGCGGGAGAGAGAGGCCATGATCAGGGAGGAGAGAGAGAGGCCACGATCGGGGGGCGGGGGAGGCGGGAGAGAGAGGCCATGATCAGGGAGGGAGAGAGAGGCCACGATCGGGGGGTGGGGGACACGGGAGAGAGAGGCCACGATCGGGGGGTGGGGGAGGCGGGAGAGAGGCCACAATTGGGGGAGAGAGAGCCCGCGATCGGGGGGTGGGGGGAGGCGGGAGAGAGGCCACGATCGGGTGGGGGGGGAGGCGGGAGAGAGAGGCCACGATCGGGGGGTGGGGAGGCGGGAGAGAGAGGCCACGATCGGGGGGTGGGGAGGCGGGAGAGAGAGGCCACGATCGGGGGGTGGGGAGGCGGGAGAGAGAGGCCACGATCGGGGGGTGGGGAGGCGGGAGAGAGAGGCCACGATCGGGGGGTGGGGAGGCGGGAGAGAGAGGCCACGATCGGGGGGTGGGGGAGGCGGGAAAGAGAGGCCATGATCAGGGAGGTAGAGAGAGGCCACGATCGGGGGGTGGGGGAGGCAGGAGAGAGAGGCCATGATCAGGGAGGAGAGAGAGAGGCCACGATCGGGGGGTGGGGGAGGCGGGAGAGAGAGGCCATGATCAGGGAGGAAGAGAGAGGCCACGATCGGGGGGTGGGGGAGGCGGGAGAGAGAGGCCATGATCAGGGAGGGAGAGAGAGGCCACGATCGGGGGATGGGGGAGGCGGGAGAGAGAGGCCACGATCGGGGGGGTGGGGGAGGCGGGAGAGAGAGGCCACGATCGGGGGGTGGGGGAGGCGGGAGAGAGAGGCCACAATTGGGGGAGAGAGAGCCCGCGATCGGGGGGTGGGGGAGGCGGGAGAGAGAGGCCACAATTGGGGGAGAGAGAGCCCGCGATCGGGGGGTGGGGGGAGGCGGGAGAGAGAGGCCACGATCGGGGGGTGGGGAGGCGGGAGAGAGAGGCCACGATCGGGGGGTGGGGGAGGCGGGAGAGAGAGGCCATGATCAGGGAGGAAGAGAGAGGCCACGATCGGGGGGTGGGGGAGGCGGGAGAGAGAGGCCATGATCAGGGAGGGAGAGAGAGGCCACGATCGGGGGGTGGGGGAGGCGGGAGAGAGAGGCCATGATCAGGGAGGGAGAGAGAGGCCACGATCGGGGGTTGGGGGAGGCGGGAGAGAGAGGCCACGATCGGGGGGTGGGGGAGGCGGGAGAGAGAGACCACAATTGGGGGAGAGAGAGGCCATGATCGGGGGGTGGGGGGAGGCGGGAGAGAGGCCACGATCGGGTGGGGGGGGGAGGCGGGAGAGAGAGGCCACGATCGGGGGGTGGGGGAGGCGGGAGAGAGAGGCCACGATCGGGGGGTGGGGGGAGGCGGGAGAGAGAGGCCATGATCAGGGAGGGAGAGAGAGGCCACGATCAGGGGGTGGGGAGGCGGGAGAGAGAGGCCACGATCGGGGGGTGGGGAGGCGGGAGAGAGAGGCCACGATCGGGGGGTGGGGGAGGCGGGAGAGAGAGGCCACGATCGGGGGGTGGGGGGAGGCGGGAGAGAGAGGCCACGATCGGGGGGTGGGGGAGGCGGGAGAGAGAGGCCACGATCGGGGGGTGGGGAGGCGGGAGAGAGAGGCCACGATCGGGGGGTGGGGGAGGCGGGAGAGAGAGGCCACGATCGGGGGGTGGGGAGGCGGGAGAGAGAGGCCACGATCGGGCGGTGGGGGAGGCGGGAGAGAGAGGCCACGATCGGGGGGTGGGGGAGGCGGGAGAGAGAGGCCACGATCGGGGGTTGGGGAAGGCGGGAGAGAGAGGCCAGGATCGGGGGGTGGGGGAGGCGGGAGAGAGAGGCCACGATCGGGGGGTGGGGAGGCGGGAGAGAAAGGCCACGATCGGGGGGTGGGGGAGGCGGGAGAGAAAGGCCACGATTGGGGGGTGGGGGAGGCGGGAGAGAGGCCACAATCGGGGGAGAGAGAGCCCGCGATTGGGGGGTGGGGGGAGGCGGGAGAGAGGCCACAATCGGGGGAGAGAGAGCCCGCGATCGGGGGGTGGGGGGTGGCGGGAGAGAGGCCACAATCGGGGGAGAGAGAGCCCGCGATCGGGGGGGTGGGGGGAGGCGGGAGAGAGGCCACAATCGGGGGAGAGAGAGCCCGCGATCGGGGGGTGGGGGGCAGGGTGGTGACCACGATCGAGGGAAGGGATAAAGCCCTGTGATTACTTATTGGCCCTGACTTGGACGCCTCAATATCCGATGCCGTAAAAAAGGCATTTGGTGCATGCGAGCCATGTTGGGTCGCGTTCTGCATATTTATCTCTTTAAACCACCCCACCCCCTGACCCTCTCCTGCCCGTCATGGTGAGTGGAAGCAGTTAGTATTGATTAATTCAAATGCAAATTGGATCAATGTCTTTCAGCAAATAACATTTTGGGATACAGTATAGGAGTAATTTGTGATATGAGGTGGTAAATATAGCAGGTCTGGGAGGAACAGGCGATTTTCCACCTATAGTTTCCAAAGCTTTCTACCACTGGTGTTTTCCTCACCTCATGTCTGGGTCTGTTGTAGGTTAATTGATAGGGATTGATTGCTGTGATTAGTCAACAACTCCATTATTGTATAAGGCGACTACCAGGATGGTAGAAGGTGAAATAGATGGGACTTGACTTTTTTTGCCTAGCAATTCCTATGTTCCTATATTTAAGAAAAATGTTATCTTTGCCTTGATCCTATCTTTTTTAGTTGAGTTATTAATGTGTTTTGCCTACCATGAAACAACCTATACGTAGAGCTTTGGGCTACATACCAATGCTAAGCTTATGTCGTGTAAATCGTGTGTTAAGGCCCGAATTGACTCCGGAGTGAGACTCATTCCTCCAGGGAATCTCGCTCTTCTTTGCTCTGGTATTAGTTTGGGCCCTGACTGGATTCAGGCCCCATTTGCACTATAACAGCAGTTTTGGTGCAAAGCAACACTGCCTCATGTCAATGCTATGGTTAGAATGTGAAGCACCTAAGAGATAGATGTCCTATTCCAGATGATTAGCTGGAGAGCATTTGTAAGTTATAGAAACAGAAATGAGCCATTTTATCTCATAGTCATTAAGCAGGTCAAATGAAATCCCTGTTCAGATGCCTCTTCTCAATATCTTTTCTGGCCTTGGTTTTTCTGACTTCACCAATTTTTCTTGGGCTTAGGGAAGCAGTCCCTGATGTTTTGCTTCACTTTGTCTGGGAAAAATCAATGATGCAGTGCTCAGGTGCTCCTATTCTCAGCGTAGACTTTGCCAAAAGGCTTTGCATTTTGTCCTTGCTTCTGCTCTCAGGTTCATGTAGAGATAAACACACCTTCTTTCCATTTAATATTGCGCCTTCACCTTTTGCAACTCTCTAAGACTTAAAACTAAACGTAGCTTTAAAGGAGCCTGGTGAATGTTGAAAGCAGTTGTTGGTTATGTTATAATCATTCTGTCAGCAAGATGTGGGCTTATTTGATTTCTCCCACCACATCGAAGGGGTAACTTATTTAAATTTGAAATGTCTTTGACCCACCTTGTGAGAACAAACGATTCCTCTCAGTTTCCAGGGAAGCCAATCACTTTCAAAGTACTTTGCACAGAGTGGCTGGGTGTTGAAAAAACTTTCCTTTTTCATCTGTTTTTCCATTTCTTGCCTCCATCCTTCTTGATCTGAAGTTCCTTCTTCAGTTTCCCTCCCTCGCCTCCTCCCCGCCGCACCCCCCCTCCTCCCCCACCCCACCCACCACCTTTGATTCTGGACTGTGAACAACTCTGAACTGATTTTCTCTGTCGAATGCGGCTTGTGATGTGACATATCCACCATGGTGAACACTGCACTTGGTTTGAGGTTGAGGCCTGATCTTTTTAACAAGGTGTGGGATGATTCGGTGGAGTATTGTATTAGCAGACTGCGTAACATGCCTGTGGTGTTATTCAGGCAGAAGAAAGAATTTATATTTATATAGCACCTTTCACAACCTCAGGACGTCCCAAAGCGCTTTACAGCCAATGATGTACTTTTGAAGCGTAGTCACTGTAATGTAGGAAACACAGCAATGAGATAACGAACAGATAACCTGTTTTAGTGATGTCGGTTGAGGGATAAATGTTGGCCAGGATACCGGGGAGATCTCTTCTTCGAAAAAGTGCCATGGGAACTTTTACTTCCACCTGAGAGGGTAGACGGGGCCTCGGTTTAACGTCTCGTCTGAAAGGCGGCTCCTCCGACAGCGCAGCACTCCCTCAGCCAAGTTAAGACAAAATATACACCAATCTAAAAATAGAAAAATGATGGCATAACTCTCATTCAGATGCCCTAATATATTTCCTGTTTTCATTTTTCCAAAACAATAGTGTTTTTTTCAACAAAAAAACTGCGCTAACAACCTACACTTTTAGAGTTGGGCAAAGTAGATGAAATCCTTCATAAGAACAAATGTAAGCTGTGGCTCGATTGATTCATCGATTTAATTCATTGCTCGCCAATCATTAACCTTAAAAAGTTGCTGCCTTCCTCTCAGCAATAAGTTGGATGTCAGCAATGTGAAATCATCAATTTTATTTAGTGCTTTTGAGAAATATAGCCTGACTCACCCCTGAGCAACTGCGAATGATTTTCTCCATATGAATTACAGAGAATTGCGTAGTATTTACAGCACAGAAACTGGCCATTTAGCCCAACTGGTCCATGCCAGTGTTTATGCTCCACACAAGCCTCTTCCCACCCCTCTTCATCTCATCTTATCAGGATATCTTCTATTCCCTTCTCCCTCATGTCCTTATCTAGCTTCCCCTTAAATGCATCTATGCTATTTGCCTCAACTACTCATTGTGGTAGAGAGTTCCACATTCTAACATGGCAGCAAGAATGAGTTGATGTTGTTTAAAGGAAACGGCCATCCTTACAGCAGCAAGGCAACACAGAGTAGCTGATTACGGTGTAATCTCCTAAATGGATCCCCAAAAAAACCCTTACGTCAGGCAAAGCACTTAATTACAAAACAAGCTTTCAATAATTAACCAGCTTTTCACATCAGTTTTAAGGTATTGCTCATAAATCTTATTAAACATTTATAAATAACCTGCAACCTTTGTTTTTCTGCTGCAGTCAAGTTTGATGGATATATTTTTACTGCTATTTTAAAAACAAAGCAAAAAAATGTTTCGCTAAGTAATTAGATCAAATAGTGACAAAGGAGGGGGAACAATCTGTTGTAGCAAATGCGTTTAACTGGAAATAAAAATTGCTTGTGGAGATTGAACAGTGAGTGGATGGAGGGCAGTGAATCATGTCAATCATATCTGCAACTGAACTTAACCTCAGGGAACACAAAAAGAAAATACTGCAGATGCTGGAAATCTGAAATAAAAACAGAAAATGCTCGAGATACTCAGCAGGTCAGGCAGCATCTGTGAAGAGAGAAACAGAGTTAACGTTTCAGGTTGATGACCTTTCGTCAGAACTGGAAAAAAGCAGGAAATGGAACAGATCTTTAAGCAAGTGTAGGGGCTGGGAAAGGGGGGAGGGGATGAAAGAACAAAAGGGAAGGTCTGTGATAGGATAGAAGGCAGGAGACGTTAAGAGACATTAAGAGATATTCAAGGCAAAAGGAGATGGTAATGGGACAGGTTAAAAAACAAAGGATGGCGCTAGATGAAGTGTGAATTGTGCTGGCAGAATGAAAGACAGCTGCCATGTGGGAGAGAAGAAAAGACACAAACAAAAAGTGTGGATAAAAAATATATACGATAGGGGCCGAGGTTATGATCTGAAATTGTTGAACTCTATGTTGAGTCCAGAGGCTGTAAAGTGCCTAATCAAAAGATGAGGTGCTGTTCCTCGAGTTTACGCTGAGCTTCAGTGGAACAATGCAAGAGGCCGAGGACGGTGAGGTCTGAGTGGGGGTGGAGCGGAGAATTAAAGTGACAGGCGACCGGAAGCTCGGGGTCCCCCTTAATCTCAGGGAACTTCAAAACCAGCAGTCGGGGAGTGGGAGCAGATGGAAATCTTTTACTGGAGGGTACTGCAATTTGAATAAGAACTTAAAACATATCAAGCCCGTTTCTGTCCTATAGTGGACTCGGTCATGCCTATTTAATCTGAGGGAAAATTTTGCATAATTTCTCACCTCATTTTAGCACTGTAGATGGTGATTGCAGCAATTAATGTTCTGTGTTAAAATTCATCTTCTTTGGCATTTTTCTTGTGCGCTGTCCCTTAATAAAAATCAATTCGATTTAAAATTTAATCAACGGATAAACATTGGCTTTGCGAGTCAGCAAATGGCAATTCTCCAATTGTGCAGCTCAGAAAATTGTGGCCATCAAGTGTGGCTGGGAAGAAATGTAGCTTTTGCCAAGGCGGAAGAAGTCAATCAAGCCCATCACTTGCTGACAGATTGATTAGTCCGGCCTGGAGGTAGGACATGAGTTCAGTGTCATCAAGGAGGGCAGTGTTCAGGCATCAGTGTCTGAAGAGGGTGGGTCATTGCTTAGAGTGAGCTGAAGCATAATTGAGGTATGGTCTGAAATGGTTATTGACTCTATGCCACAGTGTGTGACTCAGGAGAGGTGGGATTGCTTCAGGAAGAAGTAGTCTATCCTGGAATACATCTTGTGTAGGTTTGAGTAGAAGGCCAATTCCCTTTCATTTATCTCATGACTCACCCCTCCGGTCTGGACCATCTCTTGAGGGATACCACCAGGTGAGTGGCTATTCAATGTGGTGCACCACTGAAATTGTGCTAGTTAGGTTAGGCTTCAGGTTTCCGCTAAAATACATTTGCATAATCACAAACATAAAATCTTCCATGAACCAGTGATGGAATGCAATTGTTTCTTTTTTCTTTCCATTAAAAAGTATTCCTTGATGTATTTAAGAGTGGTAACCTGGTGCAGTTTCATTAATACAGCTGAAAATGGGTTTATCACCAAAATTAAGCATTTGTAATAAGGTTGTCCAGTCCTCCACCTGTGAGTAGCCTGATTTAAAATCACTGAAAATTACTTTAAAAGAAAACCTATACTGAACCATTTCATGGTGTACTCTAGTCAGTGTCTTAGTAAATTAAATATTTTTTGATATGAAAAAACTTTTAAAACATGCCTCCTAGTGCCTGTGCACCTAAGAAATTGAGCGCAATGTCAAGAGCCGTCCCGAACCAGCGCAGTCGGTGGAATCTCGCAGGTTCGACCTGGGGGCGCGGCCAGCTTTGTGGGCGAGGCCTGATTTGGGTGAATTGAATCGTGAACCAGTGGAAAAGATCGCGGTGAAGACAAAACGCAAGTGGATTTGGGCATAACTCCCTTACGTTTAAAATTCCCCGGTCTTTTGCGCTAGTTTGGCCGATTCAGCCCGGATTGCACTGATATAACTCGCGGGGGACGAGCGGCAGATCCATCCCATGAAGTTTAGAAGTCAGCCGAGCCAGCTGGGATGTTTTGGAAGTTTACTTGGCACCAGTAACCGTATGTGGCGGGAAGCTGGAGTGGTGCGAGACTGGCTGACGGAAGTGTTCTCACACTGCTTTCCGACCTTCAATCTGGATTAGTTCACACATGAGTTATACAACAAATGTTATGTTGATGTGAAGCAGAAGGCACTGTATGGAAAGATGTTGTATAACTGACCTAGTAAATGTATCTGTCATTGTGCCAACTATTCGAGCAGTGTCACTGCACAGAAAATAATTGAACAACATTCAAACTCTTCACAGGGAAAATAATTAAGCAGCACGTATAATTTTCTAAGTCTTTAAATATGCAGTTGGATAAGATGTAACAAATCTAATTAGTGTGTATAGTTTTGATCGTTCAGCCTAATTTGTGTCTGGTAAATCCCAGAATTGTTCTGAGTTCTGAGGAGGCAGATACCTAAACAAATCCCATTTCCAAAGCTGGCTCATATATTAAATGCGAGAGCATTGCTGCAGCTTCCTTGCATCAATGCACACGGTTATCTTCCGCTAAAAGTTTATTGCTGTAACATTGTGGTGTTACCACTAGTTAAACACTGATTTTTAATTACTTTTAATATATAAAAGTGTTCAGTCTGCATAATATGTTGAGATTCGGGCGATTGTTATGTTTCTGGATTTTTTTTGACCGTTTCTTCACAGAAATTATTTGGAAAAACAACTTATATTTAAGAAATAAAAACAGAAAATGCTGGAAATACTCAGCAGGTCAGGCAGCATCAGTGGATATCTAAGAGTTGTATTTTAAAGCAAAGTGGAGAGTATAAGGGGTCAGGAACTCAGCTCGGGGTCAAATAGGATGCCAAGATTGTAAACCGTCAGGAGAGGTGAAATCAGTGGTGAGGGTACGGAGTGTGTGACTGGGGCCAAAGATGATGGGGGCAATTTTAAGCAATCCCACCTGTCGAGAAACTGACGAGATTGGGTGCAACGCTGGTTTTACAGCCTGCTCGATTTTTACTGAAGTCAGTGGAGAGTAAAGTTGGGTGAATTGTAAAACTGACGTTCCAACCGATCCCATGGGTTTCCCACCTGGCGAGTTAGGTTAAAATTACCCCGATGGCTTTGGTCTTCCCAATGTGTAACTAGCATTTTGGAAAAAATATTACTGCAAAACATTGTAGTACATTACAAAACACTACATTCCAAACAAGCCCGGATGTTCTTTGCACTTTCAAGCCCATTATCAGCATCCTCACAGCATTGACTCCTCAACAGAGTCAACACAGCATCCTTCGTTCATTCAACAGACTGAAGTTCAAAGCAATGGACAATTTGTTCTGTTGTTGTTTGGAATTCAGCAGGGTAAGGATTACTTGTGTGTCTGTGTGAAGTTCCTTGTTTGTTCAGCAGGGTAAGGAATACTTGTGTGCCTGTGTGAAGTTCCTGTTTGTTCAGCAGGGTAAGGATTACTTGTGTGCCTGTGTGCAGTTCCTGTTTGTTCAGCAGGGTAAGGATTACTTGTGTGCCTGTGTGAAGTTCCTGTTTGTTCAGCAGAGTAAGGATTACTTGTGTGTCGGTGTGAAGTTCCTTGTTTGTTCAGCAGGGCAAGGATTACTTGTGTGTCTGTGTGAAGTTCCTGTTTATTCAGCAGGGTAAGAGTTACCCACTGCATGACTGTCTGGTGTACCTATTTATTCAGCAGAATTGATATTAATCTATCTGCAAGTATGTGGAGTCTGTTTATTCATTGTTTACTGGGTAATGTTATCTCCTTCCTGTTTATTCAGCAGGGAAATGCTTAATGTGCTAGATACAGCATTTGTTGTGCAATTGTATGTCATTCATATGTAAACAGTAGAGTAAGGAATACTCATAGGAATTCTATTTATTTAACAAGGTAGGGGTTAATTACTGTGCAGTAGTACAAAGTTGCTGCTTGCTCTATATACTAGATTTCTTACTGTGTGACTGCATGGATGTCCTACTTAGTCTTTGTAAGGTTCTACATGCACATCAATAAAAAAGGAAGGTTGGGATGGGAATAGGGCCATTAAGGGATAGACAGGACAATACCACAGGTAACGATAGGGAGATGGCAGAAATATTAAATCATTATTTCGCTTCACTATTTACCAGGGAGATAGAACAGGTGGACATGACATTGGATAATGAGATGAGTAATTAGATAAGTGCATTTAAAATATAAAAGGGGATATATTAAATAAACTAATCAAACTCAAAGAGGATAAAACCCCTGGTCCGGATGGATTGCATCCAATGCATTTTAAAAGAATCTAGGGAAGAGATAGCAGAGGCATTACTACACATATTTAATAATTTGTTAGAAAAAGGTGTAGTGCCAGAGGACTGGCGGACAGCTAACATAATATCGATATTTAATAAGGGGGATAGAACATGTCCAGGGAATTATAGACCAGTCAGCTTAACATCGGTGGTAGAAAAAATAATGGAATCCCTACTAAAGGAGAGAATAGAAGAACATCTAGAAATGAAAAGTATAATAATGAATAGTCAGCATGGATTTCAAAAGGGAAAATCTTGCTTGACCAACCACATTGAATTTTTTGAAGAGGTAACAGAGAGAGTAGACAATGGTAATGCGGTAGATGTAATTTATCTAGATTTTCAAAAGGCCTTCGATAAGGTACTCCATAATAGACTAATGAATAAGGTCAGAGAATGCGGAGTCATGGGCAAGTAGCAGAATGGATTGTTAGTTGGCTTCAAGGCAGAAAGCAGCGATTGGGAGTAAAGGGTAGCTATTCACAGTGGCAGAAGGTGGGTAGTGGTGTTCCACAAGGATCAATGCTGGGACCACTGCTGTTCACAATTTACATTAACAATTTAGACTTTGGAATCAAAAACACAATTTCTAAATTTGCGGATGATACCAAATTGAGGGGGATAGTTAATACTGAGGAGGACTGCAACAAATTACAGGAGGACATTAATAAACTTGCAGAATGGGCAAATAATTGGCAAATGAAGTTCAACACAGATAAATGTGAGGTATTCCATTTTGGTAGGAAGAATAGGGAGGTCACTTATCACTTGGAGGGTGCGAGTCTAGGTGGGGTAGAGAAACAAAGGGATCTCGAAGTATAAATACACAAATCACTAAAAGTTGCGCCACAGGTTAGCAAGGCCATAAAAAAAGCAAATCAAGCACTAGGGTTTATTTCTAGAGGGATAGAATTGAAAAGTAGGGAAGCTATGCTAAACCTGTATTGAACTTTGGTTAGACCACACTTAGAGTACTGTGTACAGTTCTGGTCGCCATATTATAAAAAGGATATAGAGGCACTGGAGAGGGTGCAGAGAAGATTTACAAGGATGATACCAGAAATGCAAGGGTATGCATATCAGGAAAGGATGAACAGGCTGGGTCTCTTTTCTCTTGAAAAAAGAAGGCTGAGGGGTGACCTAATAGAGGTCTTTAAAATTACGAAATGTTTTGATAGTGAATACAGAGAGAATGTTTCCACTTGTGGGGAAGAGCATAACTAGAGGCCATCAATATAAGATAGTCACCAAGAAATCCAATAGGGAATTCAGAAGAAACTTCTTTACCCAAAGAGTGGTGAGAATGTGGAACTCGCTACCACAGGGAGTGGTTGAAGTGAATAGTATAGATGCATATAAGGGGAGGCTAGATAAGCATATGAGGGAGAAGGGAATAGAGGGTTATACTGATAGATTTAGATGAGGAAAGACGGGAGGAGGCTCGATTGGAGCATAAACGCCAGCATGGACTGGTTGGGCCGAATGACCTGTTTCTGTGCCGTATATCCTATGTAATCCTATGTAATTCTGTCTCTATAACTTTAATTGGCGCTTATTTGTTCATCAGTGTAAAGATGAAGGGCTGGATTTTCTCAGCCCGAAGGAGGCGGGTTTCGAGGCAGGACTGCCGGTAAAGTTGCAGAAAGTCGGGGCGGATGGCAAACCCGCCCCCATCCTGCCTCCGTGCCCTTTTGCCAGGAGGCGGGAAGAAGTGTTGCTTCGGGTCCCATCTCCTAGAGGCGGGAAAGGGATTAAATCCTTTTAACTGCCTGTTAACAGGTAGTTAACAGGCAGAAAAAAGGATTAGTCCCATTTTACCGTCTCAGTTGAAGGCTTCCCGTCCTCGGAGAACCCCGCTGGGGTGGAGGAGTCGAGTAGGAGGTCTGCGGGGGTCGGAGGGGCCTGAAAGTAAGATGTAGAGGTGAGTGATGGGTGCAAGTGTGGAGTGGTGGTGAGTGTTAAGTGTTAAAAAATGTTCACTTACCTTGGTTTCTGCCTACAGCCTTCATCTGCTCTGGATCGGGAGTCCCGACATCTTCCTTGTAGATTTCACAGACTGGCTGTTGGATCCTCCGAACCAACAGTCATCTGAAATCTACAAAGTTGAAAGGTTTGATGAGTCCTGAACACAAGGGCTATTCAAACTACACAGAATGTCAGTGTTTGACAGCTTCACAGAGCTGTCAAACGCTGACATTTCTTCTTTCAAGAAGTCTTGATAGATAGCATGTCAGACGTTGACGTGCTCTGTCAGTGACTTCCCCCTAATTGGCCTGCTGAGCCCGCAGGGCGGGCTTTACAGGATCAATCAGGGGAAAATCCCACTGGTTGGTCAGAAGATGATGGGGGTGGGACATAGACCCGACAAGCAGCAGTCCCGCCTCCAACTCGTCTCCATTCACAAAATCCTGCCTGAAGTGTTATTCGCAGCATTTGCTCTGTAACACTATGCTGTTCTTTCTCTACCTTCAGAACCGCTCTAGGATTGTGAAGAGACTTTGATAACTGCATATTTTCCTGTTTTTTGCTTTGTTTTGTTACAAGCGACTTTAACATTCTGAGGTTTCTGGAGGGTGTGAGAGACGAGGTGAATTTGATGTGTTTCAAATTTGTCCTCCGGGTTAATAAAAGGATCCTCAGCAATGGGAAATAAACCTGCAAATAGGAAAGTGCGAGTGCAAGGAATTGATTGAAGGATGAATCAGTCCTCCACTGTAATTACCACTGCATTAAACGTGCTGCATGATTCCTGCCAAATTATTCATTCAGCTCAGCAGTGGAAAATAATTAAATTAAATTTGCAACGTAGAGGGCCGCGATGAAGTTAAAGAATCAGATAGTAAGGATAATCCATAAAATAGAACAATTTATATGAGGAAAACACTGGCAGTTGCTTTTATCTCTCAGGAGAGCTGTCTTCCACTGAACATGTTTGGTGGAGCAGCAGAAATCTAGATTAAACACCCACGCACTAATATGCCAGCTTTAAATGGAGGTCTTCAGCGCATAAGGGGCTGTGTAATTGCCTCTTCAGCTGTGTCCTCCCATCCCCCCATCTCCACCTGCCTTCTGTATCAGTTAGAAAGTTAATCAGTTAAATTAACTTTGTACTGGTTACTGAGAAGGTTGGAACATCTTTGTGTTATCTATTTTCATTTCTGTGCCAGGTGGTGTGTGAGAGAATGCACTCCATGAGCAGAATTTTCATTGACCCGTGGAGGCGGGTTTGGAGGCGTGTGGGGTGGAAAAATAGCAGATTCGGGGGTCCCGAACCCATCCCGCCCCCAACCCGCCTCCATGCCAGTTTCACAGGAGGCGGGTACCCGACCTGTGCTGGGACCCGCCTCCCCGAGGCGGGAAGGGGATTAGTGCCAATAAACTGCCTGTTAACAGGTAGTTAACAGGCAGTTTTTTGCCTAATCCTTATTTTTAGCCCTGAAGTGTGGGCTTCCTGACAGGTCCGAACCACACCGATTTAGCGAGGCGGACCGTGGGTCTGCAGGGGTTGGAGGGGTCGATATGTCCGGTGGGCAGGTGAGTGATGGGTGCATGTGTGCAGAGGTAAGTGTATAAGGTAAGTGTAAAGTGTGGAAAAAAGTTTTACTTACCTTAACTTCCTCCTGCAGGTGTCAGCCCTTCAGGTCTCGGGAGTCAGAAATCTCACCGGCACAGAAAGCAGAATGGCCGTTGAGCTGTCAAAAGCTACAGCCTCTGCTTTTTGTTCTGCAGAGATTTCTAAATCAGCCTGAGAGGATAGATTGTCAGTGTTTGACAGCTTCAAGGAACTGTCAAACGCTGATATTTCATCTGTCAAAAGCTCTTGACAGATGAAATGTCAATCTGTGACGTCAAGGTTGCCGGGTGACCCTTAATTGGCCTGCTGAGCCCGCCCGGTTAATCAAGGGAAAATCGAGTGGGTTGGCCACAACTCGATGGAGGCGGGACTACAACCCCAAAAGTGGGAGTCCCGCCTCCTGCTCGCCTCCATTGATAAAATCCAGCCCCATGTGTTCAGTATTTGCAAGTGTCATATGTATACACAGCATGCATGTATATACAGCACGTTAACGTATGAAAAGTGTTTGCTTGTGTGTGTGTGTGTATAGTATGGGCAAGTATGGTTTGTGTTGTGTACATGCACAATATGCCGAAATAGAGGAAATCCATACATGCACAGTATGTTTGCATACAGTATCTGTCAGTGTGAGTTCAAGTCCTACTCCAGAAACTTGAGCCGATATCCAGGCTGACACTTCAGTGCAGTACTGAGGGAATGCTGCCCTTTAGGAGGTGCCATCTTTCAGATGAGCCGTTAAAACGGGCCCTGTCTGCCCCCTCGGGTGGACGTAAAAGATCCCAAGGCATTTTCGAGTTCTCCTCGGCGTCCTGGACAATATTTATCCCTCAACCAGCACCCAAAACAGGTGCTCTGGCCATTTATTTCATTGCTGTATGTGGAAGCTTACTGTGCGCTAATTGACTGCTGTGTTTCCCAGATTACAGTAGTGACTATACTTAAAGTGCTTCATTTACTTTGAAGTGCTTTGGGAGGTCCTTAGGTCATGAAAACCGCTATATAAATGCATGTTCTTTCTTTCTTTTACAGTATGCATGTGCATGCATAATATGTTTCAAATTTACACATAACTCGTGAAGGCTGATGTCACTGACCCAGTTCAGTTCATTGTCCCCGAGTCTCTACAGCTTGCCCTATGACTACAGGTTTGGTTCAGCTCAGGCTCCAGTATTACAGTGTACATAAATCCAATACTGGTAGACGCAGGTTCACTCATACTTGTTTTGTACCTCATAATATGACCGTCAGCCTATGCTAATCTCTGCATAGATGATGATGTGGCACCCCTGAGAAATTTTTCATAAACTTTTCAAATGACCTCAATACATTTTGTTCTGACACTTATAACACTATGGCTGGAGTTTTCTGGGGTCCGTGCGGGCACGATTGGAGGCGGGTTGGGTGGAAAATTTGAAATAAGTTGCGGCGGGTTGGGAATCCGCCGTCAGCGCGCCTATCCGTCGGGCGCGTTTGCCGGTGCGGCAGCGACCTGAGCGGCACAGGCAGGCGACCTAATTCAAATCATTAACAGGTAGTTGCCAGACCCTTAAACAGCTTTTTCAGCCAAGCTTTTGAATTTGCCTGGCTGCCCACGGGATTCACGCAGCTCGGGAACCACGTCTGTCAGTCTGAGGCGGGAGTTGAGTGGCCATTGCTCCAGCTGATTAGATGACAGCATGAAATGTACTATAAAAGCTCCCACTTCACAGCTGGTCACTTTCCTCAGGCAGAAGCTGTTGCTGACTGCATTCCCAGCACAGATTTAGTTTTCTACAGGTTGCAAGTGTTTGCAGCAAAGTCGCCATCCAGTCTCACCTCATTGGTACAACCTATCACACCATTGATAGCTTGCTCCTCTGATCTCTACTTGACCTGCCATCTATACTAATCTAACTGAATTTTTTGATGAAGTAACAGGGAGGATCGATGAAGGGAATGCAATGGATGTTGTCTACATGGATTTTAGGAAGGCGGTTGATAAAGTACCACATAGAAGGCTGGTTAACAAAATTGAGGCTCATGGAATAGGTGGGTCAGTGGCAGCTTGGATAAGGAATTGGCTTAAGGACAGAAAACAGCGAGTTGTGGTAAATGGCTGTTTTTCAGACTGGAGGATGGTAGACAGTGGTGTTCCCCAAGGGTCAGTGCTGGGGCCACTGCTTTTTTGATATATATAAATGACCTGGATATTGGCTTAACAAGGTCAATCGAGGGAAAATAGCGTGGGTCGGCCAGAAGTTGATGGAGGTGGGACTGAAACCCGACAAGTGGGAGTCCCGCCTCCAAAAGCTCCCCATTGGCAAAATCCAGCTCTATGACTTTATTCCATAAGCATGGGTGCCGTTTATACTTTGTCACCTTGGTCCTCAGAATCGGACTACGATGAGCCCCAACACCAGCAGCACCAGGCACACCATCAGCACCAACAACAACATCACCAACCTTCTGCTCAACCACGTGATGCTGCACAGGACAGAGGACATCAGCACAGAGCTGCACCGCGCCGGAGGCGATACCCGCAACACAGGGTATACAGGCAGAGGATGAGCTTCCTCAACATGACGGAGCAGCAGTGCCAAAGGAGGCTCAGGCTATCGTGTCAGGTCGTCGCAGACATTTGCACATTGTTCGAGCAAGACCTGCAACCCAGAGGAGCGGGTGGACACGCCTTACCAGTAGTGGCTGTCAAAGTCACCAGCGCCTTCAACTTCTTCGTCTCAGGCTCCTTCCAGAGATCTGCAGCAGACATTTGCGGCATCTCGCAGTCGGCCACCCACAGATGCATAGAATCATAGAATGATAGAAATTTACAGCACAGAAGGAGGCTATTCAGCCCATCTTGTCGGTGCTGGCCGACAAAGAGCTATCCACCCTAATCCTACTTTCCAGCTCTTGGTCCATAGCCTTATAGGTTATGACACATCAAGTGCATATCCAAGTACTTTTTAAATGTGATGAGGGTTTCTGCCTCTACCACCCTTTCAGGCAGTGAGTTCCAGACCCCCACCACCCTCTGGGTGAAAAAGGTTCTCCTCTAAACCTCCGACCAAGTACTTTAAATCTATGCCCCCGAGTTATTGACCCTTCTGCTAAGGGAAATAGGTCCTTCCTATCCACTGTATCTAGGCCCCTCATAATTTTATACACCTCTATTAGGTCTTCGCTCAGCCTCCTCTGTTCCAAAGAAAACAATCCCAGCCTATCCAATCTTTCCTCATGGCTAAAATTCTCCAATTCTGGCAACATCCTCGTAAATCTCCTCTGCACCCCCTCTAGTGCAATCACATCCTTCCTGTAATGTGGTGGCCAGAACTGCATGCAGTATTCTAGCTGCGGCCTACATCACACAGGTCACCGATGCCCTCTTTGACAAGTCAGTCAATTATATCAACTTTGCCACTGATGAAGCCAGTGTTACTGAGCGGGCGCTCAGCTTTGCCACTCTGGCTGGCTTCCCACGGGTGCAGGGCGTCATTGACTGCACACACGTGGCCATCAGGGCACCCCATCATAACCCAGGAGTGTTTGTCAACCGCAAAGGGCTTCCACTTCCTCAATGTGCAGATGGTCTATAACCATAGGAAGATCATCATGCATGTGTGCGCCAAATTCCCTGGCAGCTGCCATGACTCTTTCGTCCTGCGCCAGTCCACCCTCCCTCAGCTCTTTGCTCCTCCAAACAGACTTTCCGGCTGGCTGCTTGGAGACAAGGGCTATCCACTGAAGATGTGGCTCATGACACCCTTGAGGAAACCAAGTACTGAGGCCCAGAGATACAATGAAAGCCACATTTCCACCAGATGTGTCATAGAGCAGACAATAGGCATGCTCAAAATGCACTTCAGATGCCTTGACAGATCTGGAGGAGCCCTTCAGTACGCACCAGCCAGGGTCTCCAGAATCATCGTGGTCTGCTGTGCCCTGCACAACATAGTGCAGCAGCGAGGATAAGCGCTGCATGAAGAGCAAGGCACTGAGTGCACAGCCTCTTCAGAGCAGGAGGAGGAGGAGCTGCGAGAGGAGCGGACCTGGGATAAAACAGCGAGAGCGGCGGTGGCAATATAAAGAGGGAGGCAGTAAGAGCAGCGGCGAGAGGAGCGGACCTGGGATAAAACACCGAGAGCGGCGGTGGCAATATAAAGAGGGAGGCAGTAAGAGCAGCGGCGAGAGGAGCGGACCTGGGATAAAACAGCGAGAGTGGCGGCGGCGATATAAAGAGAGAGCCAGCCCGAGGAACAGAAAAAACAAGGAAAAAAAATCAAGGAGTGACATCACAGCGCAGCAGGTAGGTGATTGGTTGGTGAGTATTACAGTTTTTTTAAGCCTCTAAGCTAGGGAAATGAGTTAAACTCGGAGCTCGGAAACTGTAACTTGCTAGTACTTGACTGAATTAGTAACTTAAACTAGATAAACCAATTAATTAATAAAACTAAAATAATTGATTATTATTTTATCAATTAATTAACTAATCAAATAAATAAAAAAGGTTAGATAGACGTGGCAGGGCAGGTGGTGTGCTGTGACTGCAGCATGTGGGAGTTTGTGGAGACCAGCGAGATCCCGAGCAACCACATCTGCGATAAGTGTCTGCAGCTCGAGGAACCTCGGCTCAGAATTGTTGAGCTGGAGTACGAGGTGCAGGGGCATCAGGGAGGGGGAGAGTTACCTGGACACTTTGTTCTAGGAGGCAGTCACACCCCTTAGATTAAGCAGTACTTTAGAGTTTGTCAATGGTCAGGGAGGGTGTAACTGCACGTCAAGAAGTTATGGAGACCCAGGATGTAGTGATGGAGGAGCCTCCGTCCTTGACTTTGACCAACAGGTACGAGATACTTGCTACCTGTGGGGATGAGAACAAGGACTGCAGGGTGGATGAGCAAACTGACCATGGCACCATGGTACAGGGGGCCATTCAAGTGGGGGGAGTGAAAAGGAATGTGGTAGGGGACAGTATAGTCAGAGGGGTAGATACTGTTCTCTGCAGCTGTGACCGGGTGGTCCGAAGGTTGTGTTGCCTGCCTGGTGCCAGGGTAAAGGATGTCTCCTCGCGGCTGGAGAAGAACTTGGAGTGGGATGGGAGGATCTAGTTGTCATGGTCCATGTAGGAACCAATGACATAGGTAGAACTAGGAATGAGGTTTCGCTGAGAGAGTTTGAGGAGCTAGGGTCAAAATTAAAATGCAGAATCTCACAGGTAATAATCTCTGATTTGTTACCTGAGCCACGCACAAATTGGCATAGGGACAAACAAATTAGAAGGTTAAATGCGTGGCTCAAAGAGTGGTGTGGGAGGCAGGGGTTTCAATTCATGGGGCACTGGCACCAGTACTCGGGAAAGAGGGAGATGTTCCGTGGGGACGGGCTCCACTTAAACCGGGCTGGGACCAGTGTCCTGGTGAATCGAATAACTAGGGCGGTAGATAGGGCTTTAAACTAATGAAGGGGGGGTGGGGGGGGCAGTGGGAGGATTCAGGAAAGGGTAAATTCAAAAGCAGTAAGAGAAATGTCAAGGCTGTAGAGCAGAGTAGTGATCTGGGTAAAGATAAGCAGAGTGGGTCAGGAAGGGACAGAAAGGGCAACACAGTGGCATAGTGGTTAGCACTGGTGCCTCACAGCGCCAGGGACCCGGGTTCGAATCTGGCCTCGGGTGACTGTCTGTGTGGAGTTTGCACATTCTCCCCGTGTCTGCGTGGGTTTCCTCCGGGTGCTCCGGTTTCCTCCCACAGTCCAAAAATGTGCGGGTTAGGTTGATTTGGCTATGATAAATTGACCCTTAGTGTTAGGGGGGGATTAAATATGTGGGGTTACGGGGATAGGATGGGATATGTTAGGGGGAATTAAATACGTGGGGTTACGGGGATAGGGTGGGTTATGTGTCGGTGCAGGCTCGATGGGGATTCTGTGTGAGGGGGCAGGGACAGGGTGCTGGATTTGGATGATCAGCCATGATCGTATTGAATGGTGGAGCAGGCTCGACGGGCCGAATGGCCTACTCCTGCTCCTAGTTTCTATGTTTCTATGTTTCTATGTAAAGGTAATAGGGCATCAGTGACTAAAGTGACATCAGGGAAAAATAGAAAAAAGTTAAAGCTAAAGGTACTATATCTGAATGCACGAAGCATTCGCAACAAAATAGGTGAATTAATAGCACAGATAGAAATAAATGGGTTTGATTTTATAGCCATTACAGAGACGTGGTTGCAGAGTGACCAAGGTTGGGAACTAAATATTCCAGAATATTTGACTTTTAGAAGAGACAGGCAGAAGGTACTCCCACAGTGCTATTAGGTAGGGAGTTCCAGGATTTTGACCCAGCGACAATGAAATAATGGCGATATACTTCTAAGTCAGGATGATGTGTGACTTGGAGGGGAACTTGGAGGTGGTGGTGTTCCCATGCGTCTGCTGCCCTTGCCCTTCTAGGTGGAAGAGGTTGCGCATTTGGGAGGTGCTGCCGAAGAAGCCTTGGCGAGTTGCTGCAGTGCATCTTGTAGATGGTACACACTGCAGCCATGGTGCGCCGGTGGTGGAGGGAGTCAATGTTTAAGGTGGTGGATGGGGTGCCAATCAAGCAGGCAACTTTGTCCTGGATGGTGTCAGGCTTCTTGAGTGTTGTTGGAGCTGCACTCATCCAGGCAAGTGGCGAGTATTCCATCACATTCTTGACTTGTCCCTTGTAGATGATGGAAAGGCTTTGGGGAGTCAGGAGGTGAGACACTTGCCACAGAATACCTAGCCTCTGACCTGCTCTTGTTGCCACAGTATTTATGTGGCTGGTCCAGTTAAGTTTCTGGTCATGGTGACCCCCAGGATGTTGATGGTGGTGGATTCGGTGATGGTAATGCCATTGAATGTCAAGGGGCAGTGGTTAGACTTTCACTTATTGGAGATGGTCATTGCCTGGCACTTCTGTGGCGCGAATGTTACCTGCCACTTACAGCCCAATCCTGAACATCGTCCAGGTCTTGTTGCATGCGAGCATGGACTGCTTCATTATCTGAGGAGTTGTGAATGCCACTGAACACTGTGCAGTCATCAGCGAACATCCCCATTTCTGACCTTATGTTGGAGGGAAGGTCATTGATGAAGCAGCTGAAGATGGTTTGGCCTAGGACACTGCCCTGAGGAACTCCTGCCGCGATGTCCTGGGGCTGTGATGATTGAACTTCAACCACCACAAACATCTTCCTTTGTGCTAGGTATGACTCCAGCCAGTGGAGAGTTTTCCTCCCGATTCCCATTGACTTCAGTTTTACTAGGGCTCCTTGATGCCACACTCGGTCAAATGCTGCCTTGATGTCAAGGGCAGTCACTCTCACCTCACCTCTGGAAGTCAGCTCCTTTGTCTATGTTTGGACCAAGGTTGTAATGAGGTTGGGAGCCGAGTGGTCTTGGCGGAACCCAAACTGGGCATCAGTGAGCAGGTTATTGGTGAGTAAGTGCCGCTTGGTAGCACTGACCAGCACAGCGTCCTCTTGGCCACAATGCTACAATAAAAGCCACCACAAAACAAACATTTCAAACCAATTTTATGAATCAAACCATTACAATATTTCCTTCAAAAGTCATCTAATGACCCCTGTGGATTCCCTTAGTGCCTGGCTTCAGTGTGCCTTTGCCTATCGTGGTGCTCCTATGCAGTGCTACCCCAGTGGCTGCAGTATGACTGGTGGAAGGCTGCTGACTTCCAGTGGGAGAGACTGCAGATGGCCTTGGAGGACCACCTCGAGGAGCTAGTAGGCCCAGCTTCGGACTGCACCACCTTAGCATGGGCAGCAGCAGTCTGGGCTGGCTGGCTGACAGACAACATCAAGGGCGCTGGCGGAGTGGCAGTGGTGGGAGCACGAATGCTGTCATGCTGAGAGAGGACAGCAGGTTCGTCCTCCATGGAGCCACTACCACCAACACCCCCCACCACCTGGGGCGGCGCCTCAGCAATCCTAGTAATCTGCTGGAGGACAGATTGCTGGACTGCTGTGAGACCATACAATCCCCTTTCCACACCGGTAGACCCAGCCATGATGGCAGCAGTCTGTGCTTGCACAGCAGCAAGCTGAGCTTGCATGACACCAGTCTGAGCTTCCACTGCAGCACTCAGACGTGGGCGGATGCTGCTTGTGCTGCAATGGAACCTGAGACATGGGCCATCAGACGCTGCATCATGGTTGGGTCCACAAGTGCGCTAATGGATCTACCCATCCCTTCCACACTGGAAAGAATGGGCTCCAAGCTCTGCGCAAAGCCCTGTGCAAGGTTGGAGCTGGACTCCTCCAAGCTCTTTGACATTGCATTCAGGCTTTCTGGCAGGCCTGTCAATGCACTAAGCAGCTCATTGTGCTTATCCATCAGCTTTGTTCTGTAGGCTGCCCCATCGAAGTCCTCATCTGAGTTCTGTGCAACAGAACCTGTGTGCGACCTTGCCCTCCTTGGAGCTGGCACCTGCCCTACTCTTTCCCCCTGTCCTGGCTGCAGCCCACTTGTGCCCGGTGACTCGCCATGTGCAGATCCCGGCTCTAAAATCCGTGCAGTGCCAGTATCTGAGCTGGTGGCTGTGACTGTTAGATTGAGTGATGATGTTTCTTCTTCATCATCACTCTCCTCTTCCTTTTCCACCACTGCCTGGCCAGGTTGGATTTCTTGGGTCTCTGAAATGAAAAAGGCGCAAAGGTAGGGTTGGGGGAGGGGAGGGGTGGGGGACGGAAAGCAAGAGGTGCATGCTTACAGTATCTGTAGCTTGTAAGTCACAAGAGATTGTGGGATGTGGGGGAAGTGGGATTTGAGAAGGAGGATTAGGTATGAGCATACCGTCATGCTCAATGGTTTCAGTGCCGCCGCTGGCCATGGCTTCAGTCACAGCCACTCAAATTATGGCGAGCACCGTCTCCTCGAGCGGGGTCACGCTATGGAGGTGCGCCTGTCCCCCTTAGGTTAGCTGCCGCTGCCTACGATTGTGTGTCACCGAGTCCTGCAACAGAGAGGGCAGTGTGTCAGTGAGTGTGGCAGTGTGTGTAAGCTGTGAGATGTGGGTGTGAGGCTTGCAGCAGTGGTGTGTGAGGGTGAGATGGGGCATATGAATGTGAGGTATGAGTCATTGTTGATAGGTGAAAAATGGGTGTGATGAATTGAGCAGCGTGTGAGGCTAGTGGTGCAGTTTGTGGGATATGGCATTTGAAGATACATTCACTGACTTTGACCACTCATGTGAGGTCATTGAATTTCTTCCAGCACTGCATCCAGGTCCTCTTGGCAACACTGTTGTCATTGACCTCCGTGACTATCGCGCTCCCACTGCCTTCACTGTGTTTGTCTAGATAGCCTACTGGCCCCCTGGGGAACAGGTCCTCTCCTCCTCTCCACCTACTGTACTAAGGCCTCCAGTGCTGAGTCTGAGAATCTTGGAGCCCTTTCTCTGGCCTGCTGTGCCATTCCTGTATGTTTCCCAAGTGAGCCTTCCTTCTGCAATTACTTCAAGCACCTGGTGTCATCAAACTGCATTTCCCCTTTAATAGGTGCAGGCTGGCTTTAAGAACTGCAGACTCACTTTAATTGGAACATAGGAACAGAAGTCGGCCATTCAGCCCCTCGAGCCTGTTCCACCATGCAATTAGATCATGGCTGATCTGCAACCTAACTCCATATACCCCCCTTTGGCCCATATCCTTTAATACCTTTGGTTAACAAAAAGCTATCAATCTCAGATTAAAATTAACAATTGATCGAGCATCAATTGCCATCCTTTGTATTGATTTTGATATCCCTTGCAAGTTTCTTTTCATACTCCCTTTTTGTAGCTCTTACTATCTGTTTTGTGACCCTTAGCTGTTCTTTGTATCTTTCCCATTCGCCAGGATCTGTGCTATTTTTTACATTTTTGTATGCTTTTTCTTTTAGTTTTATTATGTCTCTTGCCTCTTTAATCATCCATGGCTGCTTTTTTTTGCAAGTAGAGCTCTTGCCCCTCAGGGATATAAACTAGTTCTGTATCACGTTAAATTCTGTTTTGAACATCTCCCACTGATCTTCCATTGTTTTACCCATTAACAGATTTACCCAGTTTACTGTGGACAGTCTCTGCCTCATCCCGTTGAAGTCGGCCTTACCTAAATTTAGAATCTTAGTAGCTGTTTCACGTTTCTCCCTTTCAGACGCTACGTTGAACTCGATCATGTTATGATCGCTATTGGATAAATGTTCACGCAGTTAGGTTGTTAACTAAATCTGGCTCATTACTCATTACTAAATCTAATATAGCTTTCCCCCTTGTTGCCTCTAGGACATATTGTTGTAGAAAACTATCCTGAACACACTCAAGCAATTCACTACCTTTCTGACAGGTGCGAGTCTGCTTATCCAAGCTGGTGCTAGCCTCGCACGATTTTGAGCCCCTGCTGAGCCTGCAGCCATTCAGCAGAGCCTTTCGTGCTTGGCTGCATGCCTATATCATTTAAATTAGCAGGCAGCACCAAGTTTGGCCTGCTAATTTAAATTAGCATTGCGATCCCTGCACCCGTTTTTTGGGAGCTATCGAATTTTTAGCCCAAACCTTTTAATTATATAAATGGTGCAATGAAACACCCAATTCACAACATACTCAATAGATTTTTTAATGTTTAATCTTTTTTTATCTCTGATAAAACTTCACAAAACATACAGCCTAAAACATTGGGCCTATAGAAAGGCTGCAAAGCAGTTTGGGTAACTGAAAGTGAAAGTAAGGGAAGGGTAATGTGGTGCAAATATGTACTAGTTCCAAATGTTTTTCAAACAGCACAGAAAATTCTATGAATCCACAAAGCAGACCATTCCCATTGAAAGCTATGATTTAATCAGTCATAAGCTTAATTCACTCACTTGTTATATTAGAATAGATTGTAAGCAAAAAAATTGCCACCTCTCATTTAATGAATTGTAGTGTGACTTGAAGGGAATTTCTCTTTCCCGGCTCTGGCATTCATTAGAATGTATTTTGAATGCATGTTATTGCTTGAAGAAAGGTTTTTTGTCTGTATTATAAGACACTACCTCAGTGTCTACCTTGCTATTAGTAACTGTAGGATCACACAAGATACAGTCTGCAGGATAAGGATTAAAGGAGCTGACGAAGGGTCATCGAGCTGAAACGTTAACTCTGTTTCTCTCTCCACAGATGCTGCCTGACCTGCTGAGTATTTCCAGCATTCTCTGTTTTTATTAAAGGAGCTTGTTCCCTGTGTTCACTTCAGCCAGTTCACTTCAGACTGATAAGATGAAAGTCTCCTCTCAGCCATATATGATATCAATTTAGGCACTCTGAACCCATCTTCCAGTTGGACTGGGCACTCTTGATGCTAAATTGGAAATTTTGTTGAGAGACTCCATTAGAATGATGCATGTAGGAAATGGAACCTTTCCCACTGATGTAGCGAGGGGTGTTTTATTTGAAGTCAAGACGCAATGAGGGAAGTTTTCCATTGTTCACTACTTGTTGCAAAATTATAAACACAGTATAAAGAAAGGGCTTACAATGTCACTGCAAGTAGAATAAGTCAGCCCGACTATTTTCACAGAGGGAGAGAGAACTTTATTCTACAAATGGTCATCATTAATCTGACCTGGGAGTGTTCCCATCTGACTGTGGGTGTCTGCAATAAAATTGTGTTCCATTCCCCAGAACTAACCTTGACAAGCACAAAAATATTGTTAAAAACATGAATTTTGAACAAAAAAAAGAGGAATTAGGGCCTGTTCCATTTTAATGATGTAATCAAAACTCTTCATCTGTTCCTTTTTTTTTGATGACATGTTGCCAAGGCATCCTAGCAGCAGAGCTCACTGTCATGGACTGGTACAATCTGGTCCCAGTCATAGCCTTGCCTGATTTTCTCCAGGGATGTGTACTGATCTTGCTCAGGTTATTAGTTCCAGTGGCAAGCAGAGACAAGATCCCTTGTCAGCAGAAAGGCGTGAAACCTGGCATAAGGTTTTTGCTTGGCTCACACTGAAGTACCTCCTTTGCCAGCTGGACATAGAGCAAGATTGGCAGAGCCCTTAGTCACGATAGCATTTCCCACTTAGCCTCTCTGCCAAAGTTCAGGGTTCACAGACTCAGCTGCTACAGTGCAGATAAAATCGGAACAAAGCGAATTGAAACATTTTAAAAGCAACTTTTGACCAAATCTGTCCTGCAATCAGTGATAAATGAATAGTTTTATATATTAATACATGTCATTTAATTTTAATATATCATTATTGCTTGCTTGTGTTTCAGCAATGGTAGATTGAAGTTAATTTGAAATTTTAATCAAACTAATCATCATCTTAAGATTCTGTTCCATTGTAATTTACTTGATTGATGATAAGTGCTGGAGAACAAATGTGTATGGAAAATTCAAGTGACGTGGAGTCTAACAACTCCTGGGCACCAGAGGCAAGAATCCGTTATATCCTCATCAAAAGTAGCATAATTTTCACCCAGTCAATAATCCTGTACTTAGCATAGAAGTCTAATACTTCTAAATTACGATTTTAAATATATCCCAATAAAGCTGGACATCTGCATTATCCTTGTATTATGTCAGTTAAATATAACATCATTTCAAGTTTAGAAAAAACATAGGGCTGGATTTTCATTGACCCGTGGAGGTGGGTTTGGAGGCGTGTGGGGGGTTAAAATTGCGAAAACTGGTGGGCGGGCACAAGTCCGCCTCCATCCCGCCTCCACGCAATTTTCATTAAATCGTGTCTGCTGGTCCCGACTCCGTCCCGCCTTTAAGAGGCGGGATAGGCTGTTAAGGGCCTTAACAAGCACTAAATTGGCTCTATAATGCCATTTTGAAAGGCCTTTGTGATTTTATCCCTTGTTCTACGTGAAGCACGCCTGTTCTGAACCACGAATGTGAAACCTGGCGGGAGCACATTTCGAAAGCTGACTATCAGCTGTAGGTCCACTATTACAATGAAGAAGTAGTAGGAAAAATTATGGTGCTGTGGGGAAAGAACAGGGGAGTGGGACTAATCTGATAGCTCTTTAAAAGAGCCAGCACATGCACGATGGGCTGAATGGCCTCCTTTCGTGCTATAAGATTCCATGAGAGCTTGAGCACAGAGCTTGGAGACAGAGCTGGGAGATCGTAAATGGAGTGAATCGCAAGCAGAGTGGAGGAATTTTGTGAGTGCAGGAATCGGTGGAGAGGAGAAAGATGGTGCAGGAGGGAGGGCTTTAGATTCATGAGAAATTGGGATCTGTTCTGGGGGAGGTGGGACCTGTACAGGCCGGATGGGTTGCACCTCAACAGAGCTGGGACCAATGTCCCCGCGGGGGGGGGGGATTTACTAGTGCTGTTGGGGAGGGTTTAAGCTAATTTGGCAGGGGGATAGGCACCAGGATGTAGCATTAGAAAGGAGAAACAAGGTGCACAAAGGATGGGGAGAGACAGATAGCACTAGAGTAAGAAATAGTACGGTATTAGGTGGGGTCAGACTAAGAGAGAATACAAGAAGGTCTAAGATAGGTTTACAGTGCATGTGTGTGAACGCATGAAGCGTGGTAAATAAGGTTGGTGAGTTGCAGGCGCAAATAGACACATGGGAATATGATGTCGTGGCCAGAAGAGAGACCTGGCTCAAAAAAGGGCAGGATTGGGTACTAAATATTCCTGGATATAAGGTGTTCAGGAAAGATAGGGAAGGAAAGAAAGGAGGTGGGGTGGCAGTATTGATTAAGGAGAATGTTACAGTGCTGGAGAGAGAGGTTGTCCTGGAGGGGTCAAGGACAGAATCTATTTGGTTAGAGTTGAGAAACAATAGAGGTACCATTACACTACTAGGTGTATTCTATAGGCCGGCAACTAGTGGGAAGGATATAGAGGAGCAAATTTGCAGGAAATTATAGAGAGGTGCAAGAACTATAGAGTAGTGATAATGGGGGATTTCAACTATCCTAATATAGACTGGAATAGTAATAGTGTAAAGGGCAGAGAGGGGGAAGAATTTCTGAAGTGTGTTCAGGGGAACTTTCTTGATCAGTACGGGTTAATTGGAATCAAAGATTGGCAGGCAAAACTGAAATTGAACAATGGGCTGCCTTTAAAGAGGAGATGGTTCAGGTACAGTCGAGGTACATTCCCGAGGGGGAAAGGTAGGGCAACCAAAGCCAGAGCTCCCTGGATGACGAAAGAGATAGAGAGTAAGATGAAGCAGAAAAAGGGGGCGTATGACAGATGTCAGGTTGTGAATATAAGTGAGAACCAGGCTAGATATAGAAAATTGAGAGGGGAAGTGAAAAAAGAAATAAGAGGGGCAAAGAGAGGGTATGAGAATAGACTGGCAGCCAACATAATAGGGAATCCAAAAGTCTTCCATAAGCATATAAATAGTAAACGGGTCGTAAGAGGAGGGGTGAAGCCGATTAGGGACCAAAAAGGAGACCTATGCATGGAGGCAGAGGGCATGGCTGAGGTACCAATTGAGTACCATGCATCTGTCTTTACCAAGGAAGAAGATGCTGCCAAAGTCATAGTGAAAGAGGAGGTAGTTGAGATACTGGATGGGATAAAAATTGATAAAGAGGAGGTACTAGAAAGGCTGGCAGTACTTAAAGTAGATATGTCACCAGGACTAGATTGGATGCATCCTAGGATGCTGAGGAAGTAAAGGTGGAAATTGCAGAGGTATTGTCCATAATCTTCCAGTCCTCCTTGAATACGGGGCTGGTGCCAGAGGACTGGAGAATTGCAAATGTTACACCCTTGTTCAAAAAAGGGTGCAAGGATAACCCAGCACCTACAAGCCAGTCAGTTTAACCTCGGTAGTGTTGAAGCTTTTAGAAATGACAATCCGGGACAAAATTAACAGTCACTTGGACAAGTGTGGATTAATTAAAGAAAGCCAGCATGGATTTGTTAAAGGCAAATTGTGTTTAACTAACTTGATTGAGTTTTTTGATGAGGTAACAGAAAGGGTTGATGAGGGCAATACGGTTGATGTGATGTACATGGACTTCCAAAAGGCATCTGATAAAGTGCCAGCAAAGTTGAAGCCCATGGAATAAAAGGGACAGTGACAGCATGGATACAAAATTGGTTAAGTAACAGGAAACAGAGAGTAGTGGTGAATGGTTGTTTTTCGGACTGGAGGAAGGTACACAGTGGTGTTCCCCAGGGGTTGGTACTAGGACCACTGCTTTTCTTGATATATATTAATGACTTAGACTTGGGTATACAGGGCACAATTTCAAAATTTGTAGATGACAAGTATAGTGAACAGTGAGGAGGATAGTGATAGACTTCAAGAAGACATAGACAGGTTGGTGGAATGAGCGGACACATGGCAGATGAAATTTAACGCAGAAAAGTGCGAAGTGATACATTTTGGTAGGAAGAACAAGGAGAGGCAATATAAACTAAAGGGTACATTTCTAAAGTAGGTGCGTGAACAGAGAGACCTGGGGGTATATGTGCACAAATCATTGAAGGTGGCAGGGCAGTTTGAGAAAGCAGTTAAAAAAGCATACGGGATGCTGGGCTTAATAAATAGAGGCATAGAGTACAAAAGCAAGGAAGTTATGATGAACCTTTATAAAACACTGGTTCGGCCTCAACTGGAGTATTGTGTCCAATTCTGGGCATTGCAATTTAGGAAGGATGTGAAGGCCTTAGAGAGGGTGCAGAAAAAATTTACAGGAATGGTTCCAGGGATGAGGGATTTCAGTTATGTGGATAGACTGGAGAAGCTGGGGTTGTTCTCCTTAGAGCAGAGAAGGTTGAGAGGAGATTTGATAGAGGTGTTCAAAATCATGAGGGGTCTAGACAGAGTAGATAGAGAGAGACTGTTCCATTGGCGGAAGGGTCGAGACCAGAGGACACAGATTTAAGGTGACTGGCAGAAGAACCAAAGGCGACATGAGGAAACACTTTTTTATGCAGTGAGTGGTTAGGATCTGGAAGGGTGGTGGAGACAGATTCAATCATGGCTTTCAAAAGGGAATTGAATAAGTACCTGAAGGAAATTTTTTTGCAGTGCTACGGGGAAAGGGCGGGGCAGTGGGACTAGGTGAAGTGCTCTTGCAGAGAGCCTGCACAGGCTTGATGGGCCAAATGGCCTCCTTCTGTGCTGTAACTATTCTATGATTCTATGACCATATGCATTATGAATACCCTATCGATATTATTTAAACCCCAGAAGTGTGAGTCTGGTCTGTGAGAAGACTCAGCCTTGACACAGACCCTTGTTACATTGAAGCAGAGAAATTATGCTAAACCTGTATCGAACCTCGGTTAGACCACACTTGGAGTACTGTGAACAGTTCTGGTCTCCATATTATAAAAAGGATATAGAGGGACTGGAGAAGGTGCAATAAAGATTTACAAGGACGATACCACAACTGAGAAGGCACAACTATCAGGAAAGACTAAGCAGGCTGGGACTCTCTTTAGAAAAGAGAATGCTGAGGGGTGACCTGATAGAGGTCTTTAAAATTATGAAGGGGTTCGATAGGGTAGATGTAGAGAAGATGTTTCCACTTGTGGGGGAACATAAAACTCGGAGGTCATAAATATAAGATAGTGACTAATAAATCCAATAAGGAGTTCAGGAGAAACTTCTTTACATCAAGGGGTATGGGAAGAGAGCGGGAATATTGTATTGAGATAGAGGATCAGCCATGATCATATTGAATGGCAGAGCAGGCTTGAAGAGCCGAATGGCCTACTCCTGCTCCTATTTTTCTAAGTGTTCTATGTTTCTATGTTACCCAGAGAATGTGGAACTTGCTACCACATGGAGTAGTTGAGGCGAATAGCATAGATGCATTTAAGGGGAAGCTAGATAAATATATGAGGGAGAAAAGAATAGAAGATATGCTGATAGGGTTAGATGAAGTGAGGTGGAAGGAGACTCATGTGGAGCATAAACACCAGCATAGACCTGTTGGGCCAAATGGCCTGTTTCTGTGCTGTAAATTTTGTGTAATCTTCTATGTAAAAACTAGATTAACCTGAATTATGAGCACTGTCCTAAATGGGATACAAACCATATCCTGTGGGTTTTTGTAATGCATTCTGTTTGTACCATATGTTAAGATGAATCTTGGTGAAGAACTAGGTGAAGAAGTACAAGGTCTATTGTACTCAGAGGAGGTGTGACTGCTAAGAAGGTTGTTATGTGATGTGGATTTGGAACACTTAATTTTTCAATGCTCCCTTCAAATATATTTTCCAAGAGAAATGTAATGGCAGCAATTCGAATATAAGGGATAATTCACCAGTTCTGTGCTTGTGGTATTTCACCATATTCCCTTTAAGTGCGAGTTGGAGCATTGGGGCTAGTGTTGTAATCCTCTCTCTCTGATGGGGGCTGTCCTTGAGCACAGCTTTGAGTGCAGAATTGGTGAATTTACCCTTATAGTCTGATATGGTGTCAACTCCATGACGTCTGAATAGTATATCAGGAAAGTAGCATGCTATCTATGGATTATGTACATACAAATGGCATTGTTGTTGGAAATGGCTATGCAGTAATATTCTTGACTTATCTGGAAGATAAAAGATAGGTTGAAGTTTGAAGTGACATTGACTCATCCACTATTGTAAGTTCAGATTTGCAGTATTTTGAATATCTTGCCTTACTTCTTCAACTCTTTTATAGTTATACTAATGATCAATGAGTCAATGCGTCAGCAGTATCAATGAGCAATCAGAGTTCATCAGCAAACAGAAATTGGTGCTAATCAGCAGTACATCGAAAACTTTTGTCATTGATCACTACCAGTGGGTTGCAGCGAGTCAATGAGCAGCATGTAAGTGAATAATCACAAGTAATTAGCACGGTGTAACTGAACAGTGTCCAATCAACCCTATTTAACTATAAGTGTTAAATCAACACTGGTAACTGAACACTGTCAAATGAGCAGGTGCAAGTGAAGAGTCCCAAATCTGCGCTGTGTAACCAAACAGTTACATGGATGGACGACACCAAATTGGGGGTGGGGGGTGATGTTATAGAGAGGACTGCGACAAAATACAGAAAGACATTAATAAACTTCAATATACAAAGTTACAAAGTATTTACAGCACAGAAACAGGCCTTTCGGCCCAACAGGTCCATGCTGGTGTTTATGCTCGAGCCTCCTTCCACCCCTCTTCATCTAACCCCATCAACATATTTCTTTGTCCCTCATGTGCTTATCTAGCTTGCCTTTAAATGCATCTATGCTATTCACCTCAACTACTCCTTGTGGTAGCAATTTCCACATTCCAACCACTCTCTGGCTAAACAAATGTCTCCTGAATTCCCTATTGGATTTATTAGTGACTATCTTATATTTATGGCCCCTAGTTCTGGTCTCCCCACAAGTGGAAACATCTTCTCTACATCTACCCTATCAAACTCCTTCATAATCGTAAAGACCTCTAACAGGTCACCCCTCAGTCTTCTCTTTTCTACAGAAAAGAGCCCCAGCCTGTTCAATCTTTCCTGATAGGTATACCTCAGTTTTGGTATCATTCTAGTAAATCTTTTTTCTAGTAAATGTATAAAATTATGAGGGGCCTAGATAGAGTGGATAGGAAGGACCTATGTCCCTTAGCAGAGAGGTCAATAACCAGGGGGCATAGATTTAAAGTAATTGGTGGAAGGATTAGAGGGGAGTTGAGAAGAACTTTTTCACCCAGAGGGTGGTGGGGGTCTGGAACTCACTGCCTGAAAGGGTGGTAGAGGCAGAGACCCTCATTGCATTTAAAAAGTACTTGGATAAGCACTTGAAGTGTCGTAACCTACAAGGCTACGGACCAAGAGCTGGAAAGTGGGATTGGGCTGCTTAGCTCTTTTCGGCCGGCACAGACATGATGGGCTGAATGGCCTCCTTCTGTGCCATAAATTTCTATGATTCTATGATTTTATGACTCTAAATCAATTCTATCCCTCTAGAAATTAACCCCAGTGCTCTGTTTGCGTTTTTTATGGTCTTATTAACTTGCGTCGCTACTTTTACTGATTTGTGTATCTGTAACCCCCAGATCTCTCTGCTCCTCTACCCCATTCAGACACTTATTTTTCAAGGAGTATGTGGCCTCCTAATTCTTTGAATTTAAAAGAAGAGAAGTTAAGTTAAACTTGTATAGAACCTTGGTTAGACCACAATTGGAGTACTGTGCACACTTCTAAACTAGGAGCCATAAATATAAGATAGTCACTAATAAATCCAATAGGGAATTCAGGAGAAACTTCTTTACCTAGAGAGTGGTTAGAATGTGGAACTTGCTACCACAAGGAGTAATTGAGGTGACTAGCATAGATGCATTTAAAGGGAAGTTGATAAACACATGAGGGAGAAAGGAATAGAAGGATATGTTGATGGGGTTAGATGAAGAAGGGTTGGAAAGGCTCTGTTGGGCCAAATGGCCTGTTTCTATGCTGTAACTACTATGTAAGTGTCAAATCAGTGCTGTGCAAGTGAACAGTGTCACATCAGCATTGCGTCACTCTGCAGTGTTAATTGAGCAATATGTGAGGTCGAAGTCAGTGTGTTAGTGAGAAAACAGTTTATCAGCACTTTAAGGTGAGCAGTGGATCAATGACTAGTGTCTCGGTGAGTATTTGGTGTCAATGAGTGGTGGGCCGTTGACCAAGCAGCATGCCAATGTTGAGTCAGGAGCTGAATGATCAAGCAGTATTACTGAAGAGCATATTAATATGAGTGAAGAGTGCTGAGGGCACAACATTTAATTTAGCTGAAGCTGCAATGAGCTATTTTGTGGTGTTTTTCAAAGAAATTCATGATCAGAACGCTAATCCCTTCTCACAGGCTGCAGGGGACACTTCAATATGAAGGGATAAGTGTGATTCCATTTCAACAGCATCCTGTGTAATAACCTGTCAGTTGGCCCACAGATGCCACTGCAGTTTGAAATTGTGTTTTTCTGAGACAAATCCAACTGTAAAATGAGGAGTGGACACCACATTGAGGGGCACGGTGCATTTAAATGTACTTACCACAAGGAAGATTCTGTGCAACATGAAAAAATAATTTGGTGTAGCAGGGCAATGAACTGCGTCTGCCGTTAGTTAGACTTGCCCTGGCCTGTTTAATTGTTATGATATTTTGGACTGCAGGTTGCTGAAGTGCGAGCTGATAGCGTTGCTGTGAGGGAAAGAGGGCATCTGGGTCCTGAGATAACAGGACAAGCAACTGTGTATCCTTAACCAATCAGATTGAAAAATTGTGAAATAAACCATGCAAGGACTGAGAAAGAAGTGTAAATTAGAGTGGGTGAATTCAATGTCAAATCAGGACAGAAAGAGAAATAAAGAGAGGGAAAGAAAGATTGGATTAAGAGAGAGAGATAAAAAAAGACAGAAAGGAAAAGTTAAAAAAATGTTTAAATTTTACATTTTCAAAATCTCTAACAATTTAACTTGAAGTAATGAGACTCCACATTTGTAATTTTTTTTAATTAGTTTATGGGATGTGGGTGTCGCTGGCAAGGCCAGCATTTATTGCCCATCCCTAATTGCCCTTGAGAAGGTGGTGGTGAGCCGTCTTCTTGAACTGCTGCAGTCCATGTGGTGAAGGTACTCCCATAGTGCTGTTAGGGAGAGAGTTCCAGGATTTTGACCCAGCGACAATGAAGGATCGGCGATATACTTCTAAGTCAGGATGATGTGTGACTTGGAGGGGAATGTGGAGGTGGTGGTGTTCACGTGCGCCTGCTGCCCTTGTCCTTCTAGGTGGAAGAGGTTGCGGGTTTGGGAGGTGCTGCCGAAGAAGCCTTGGCGAGTTGCTGCAGTGCATCTTGTAGATGGTACACACTGCAGCCACGGTACGCCGGTGGTGGAGGGAGTGAAAGTTTAAGGTGGTGGATGGGGTGTAAATCAAGCGGGCTGCTTTGTCCTGGATGGTGTCGAGCTTCTTGAGTGTTGTTGGAGCTGCACACATCCAGGCAAGTGGAGAGTAATCCATCACACTCCTTACTTGTGCCTTGTAGATGGTGGAAAGGCTTTGGGGAGTCAGGAGGTGAGACACTCACCGCAGAATACCTAGCCTCTGACCTGCTCTTGTTGCCACAGTATTTATGTGGCTGGTCCAGTTAAGTTTCTGGTCAATGGTGACCCCCAGGATGTTGATGGTGGGGGATTCGATAATGGTAATGCCGTTGAATGTCAAGGGGTGGTGGTTCGACTCTCGCTTTTTGGAGATAGTCATTGTCTGGCACGTCTGTGGTGCGAATGAATAATAATTAATTTTCAGTGCCAGAGAGGTTATTTGGCAGTAATTAACACTTATCACGTCATTTAATGTGTACTTAGACTGAATGGAGAAGACTTAACTTTCTGTGGCAGGTTTAGTTCGTATCTACCACGTAAATACAGCAACTTCACATCGCTCAATGCATTTCAATGGTGAGTCAGGCAGTGAGATGCCATTTTCACAAACTAATGGTGGAGTGGCGCAACTCGGACAGCAACTTTTGGATTTCCAAGTTTAACCTCGCATCTGCCCCTCGCCTGAAGTTGCTGTAGCATTTGCACATAAATAACAGTGAGCGCCATTAGCCTCACTGTTATTTTGACAGCAAGTTATGGCCCAATATATATTAAGCATCACTCTAATTCAGATAAATGTGTAGCGTTCTAAAGAGACGTGGCTTCAGAATTCTGTTTATATACGCGCAATGCAAAAACATCACTCGAATCACAAAACTGTCATTGTAATCCGGCATCATCCTGACATCCAGTGTTGAGTGATTTAGTCCGTGAAGTGCCACAGTATAAGAGTGCAAGGTTTATGTAACTTGCTTATGCCATTTTTCTCAATTCACTGTTTATAGCGCTAGTGTGTCAGTAATGGACAATCCAATGGCCAATCGAATTGCAACCACAAGAATACAGCATACCTGCTACTTACATCAGCACATTAAGCAGTTACCTATTTTAAATAGGGAAATGTTGCCTGATCCAGATGCTGTCCTTCAAAGTGTTGTCGCCTCCCAAATCCATGCCCATCTCTCCTGCGGATCCCTGTTTGAATTCCTTCAATCAGATTTCCGTCCTGCCTCAGCACCAAACTGTAGCTAAAGTCACAAATGACATTTTCTGTGACTATGACTATAGTGTATTGTGCCTCCTTGTCATCCTTGACCTCGCTGCAACCTTTGACACTGACCACACCATCCTCCTCCATCCTCCATATCAGTTGGACTGCACTTGCTTGCTCCCACTTTTACTTATCCGATCATAGCCAGATCATCTCCAGCAATGGCTTTTCTTCCCAGCTCTCTTCCCCCCGCCCTCCACGTGCACACACACCGTTATCTCCAGTGTTCCCCAAGGATATATCCTTAACCATCTCCTCATCCTCATGTATATGTTGCCCCTTGGTGACATCATCCTCATACCTGAGGTCAGGTTCCATGTGTACACTGCCAACACCCAGCTCTACCACTCCTCCACCTCTTTCAACCCCTCAACTGGCTCCATGCGGTCAGACTGCTTATCCGATATTCAGTCTTGGATGAGCTGCAATTTTCTCCAGCTAAACGTCGGGAAGACCAAAGCCGTCATCTTCAGCCCCTGCCATAAAGTACTCGCCCGCACCATGGATTCCATCCCCCTCCCCAGTCGCTGCCTCAGGTTGAATCAGACAGTTGTCAACCTCTGCGTCCTAGTCGACCTTGAGCTGAGCTTCTAACTTCATATCTTCTCCATCACAAAGACCACCTACTTCCACCTCCATAACATTTCCTGCCTTCGTCCCTATCTCATCCATGCCTTTTGTCACTTGATAATTCTAACGCTCTCCTGGGTGGCCTCCCATCCTCCACCTTTTGTAAACTTCAGTTCATCCAAAACTCTGCTGCCAATTATCCTATCATACACCCAAGTCCCGCTTGCCTATCACCCCATCTTTGCTGACTTACATTAGCTAGAATGGAATGGTCCATTAGGAGCCACAAAATGTCCAGAAATCAAGGGAGAGGAAAGAAGGGAAGAAGGTCTGAACTCTAGACACCTCCATGTTTAAGACCAGTGTTGCTCAGAGATTGGGATAAGCAATTAAGCAGGATGCATGCCTCTCTTTTGCATGTTGCTGTATCAGCCCAACAAAAAATTGATGTTCAGCCAATTGTGGCTAATGACCAACAGTTCTGGGACTCCAGCTCATGGATTTCTGACAGAGCTTACTTAATTACCTCAGATTGCCTGGGCTCTACTTTTCATTCTTGGCAATGAATTGAGTGAATTACACTGGAGATCCAGGAGTCATATTCACGTTCCTATAGATACAGGAACCATGTTCCAGAAATTCCTGGGGCACGGAGGCAGTTTTGTGGGAGACTGACAATAGGAGTGAGACGAACCTTGAAAGCACCATGGGAAATCCTGGCACTTTCGCGGGCGGCCCCATAATACAGCTGCCCAATAATGGGCAGGTGCATTATAATGTGATGTAAATAAGGGAAACACATCATTGGGGGGGGGAGGGTTTCCTCATTTATGTCCTTAGCCCTGAATGCCAGGGAGATCTGCCAACAGCGATGCGAGGGATGGAAGGGGAGGGAATGGTTAAAAATCGACAGGCCAGTTTCAGCAATGCAATCAATCACAGAGCAATCGATTGCATTGCTGAAATTGGCAGAATAAAGAAACCAGCCTCTTTGACCATTTTTCCCCTCCTTCCCAGAGCCCCACAGGCCTGCACACACTGCAACATGGTGCTGCAGCAAAATACCTCCCCTCGTCCATCAGCAAGACACCCCAGTTGGCTTCTGCCCTTAACATTTAAATTTTGGGCAGGGTCGGTAACACAGTGGGCAGAAGTTCTGCTCCTCCCCAGAGCTGTACTCGCCCTTCCCCACTCCTCCCAAGGCTTCTGAGGAATTTTAGGGCCCATATATATTGTTTTCCCCTGTAGAACCTGGCATCTGTTGCATTTCAAAATGGCAATATCTCCTGTGGGTTGCCCTATACAATTTTCTGTGTGGAAAAACAACTGCAGGCTATTATAATAATAACGGTGACATCTTTCATACTGCAGATATGCCCATCTGTGATTGGCCTGAGATTGCTGCCTGACATCTGAACCAAGGAGTAGGGTTTTATGTCTCCAGAAGCACTGGGAAGACAACTGGATCAGCGGGGCATTGTAAGGTAGGTAGAACATTATTAATTGCTACAACCAAGTCTCCGGAGTCTTCATTTCCTGAAGAAAACACAAGCATGGGCAAAGCCAACAAACACCTTTGTCAAAGTCTGTAAAGAGTGAGGCCTCGTCCCACTCTACAGACATCCCTCCCCATCACCAACACAAATTTACACAGCACAACCTGTCCGTGTATTCTGAGGTTGGGTTGGAGGATCCACTTAAAGGATGCGCAGGTCGTATATTCAGACACTGAGGCCAACCTGCCCAATTCGTGTCCCTCCATTAGCTTTAATTAATTTTTGTCCTCCTGTTAAGTGAGGCTCCAGCAGTGCGGGAGATCAGGGAGAGAGATGGAGACTAGGGAATGGGGGCTCGGGGAAAGAGGGAAACTGGGGAATGGGGGATCAGGGAGAGAGATGGAGACTAGGGAATGGGGGCTCGGGGAATGGGGGATCATGGAGAGAGGTGGGGGCTCGGGGAAAGAGGGAAACTGGGGAATGGGGGATCAGGGAGAGAGATGGAGACTAGGGAATGGGGGCTCGGGGAAAGAGGGAAACTGGGGAATGGGGGATCAGGGAGAGAGATGGAGACTAGGGAATGGGGGCTCGGGGAAAGAGGGAAACTGGGGAATGGGGGATCAGGGAGAGAGATGGAGACTAGGGAATGGGGGCTCGGGGAAAGAGGGAAACTGGGGAATGGGGGATCAGGGAGAGAGATGGAGACTAGGGAATGGGGGCTCGGGGAAAGAGGGAAACTGGGGAATGGGGGATCAGGGAGAGAGATGGAGACTAGGGAATGGGGGCTCGGGGAAAGAGGGAAACTGGGGAATGGGGGATCAGGGAGAGAGATGGAGACTAGGGAATGGGGGCTCGGGGAAAGAGGGAAACTGGAGAATGGGGGATCAGGGAGAGAGATGGAGACTAGGAATGGGGGCTCGGGGAAAGAGGGAAACTGGGGAATGGGGGATCAGGGAGAGAGATGGAGACTAGGGAATGGGGGCTCGGGGAAAGAGGGAGACTGGGGAATGGGGGATCAGGGAGAGAGATGGAGACTAGGGAATGGGGGCTCGGGGAATGGGGGATCATGGAGAGAGGTGGAGACTAGGGAATGGGGGCTCGGGGAAAGAGGGAGACTGGGGAATGGGGGATCAGGGAGAGAGGTGGAGATGGGAATGGGGTCACGGGGGGAGAGATGAAGATTAGGGAATAGGGTCACGGGGAGAGAGATGGAGATTGGTGAATGGGGGCTCGGAGCAAGGAAGATTGGGGTTGGGGAATTACGGGATGGGGGGTAGGGAGAGAAGGGGACTGGAGAGAGAAGGGGACTTAGGGTCAGTGGCTCAAACAGGGGGTGTGAGGAAATGGGTTGGGGCTGGGTGTGGAGACCAGCATTTCCTGCTGAGCCAGGAGTAACAGCAGCAAAGTGATGAGTGGGAACGGCACTGAGATGGAGCAGCTAGTGCAGGGGTGAGTGAAACCTGGGGATTTTACTGTGGGTCAACAGTGAAAGATTGTTTCCACTGGTGGGCAAATGGGGATCGAGGGAACGGAAACCAAGGATTCTCATTGGAAGAAACAAGGGTGAAGGGAGGAAAAAAGTTCTCGTTACATAAGGGCTATTCGGCTGTGAATCCTTCACCACATGTGGCTATTGAGGTGGAGACCAAAACATCATTTCAAAGGGAATGGGATCAATATTTGGAGGATTATAAGATCTATGGGGGGTTGCGAATGGGGTTACAGGAGAGAGTGCCGAATGACCTCCTCCTGTGCTGCAATTTCTATAATTTTACAAAAACTTTTCTTTCTTGAGCCCAAGCTCAGGGAGTGGTTTTGAAATGTTGGAGCTGAGCTGAGTTCAGGATGATGTGCCCTGTGCTCGAAACACTGAGCCCGCTGCCCTTCGTATGATCACTCGGTTTGGTTCAGGTCGGTCTGTGCTGGCCAGTTTTGACGTGTGAAGTCCAAATACAGATCAGCTCTGACTGAGGTTCCCAGTTCAGAGCTTTTACTTTCAAACGGAACCGGAGGCCAAGGAGATAGGGAGAGAGATAAGGCCAGTAAAAGTGGCATCGACTGGGGAGCCTGACCGCACCTTGTGCAGTGCAGGGGGATTCTGGCTACGGTTTCAGGCTGAATATTAGCGGATTATTGGATTACTACTAGTTACAGGCAGGATTTCGAGGCATTACACCTATTACTGCCAGTTACTTATAGACTATCAGTGAGTTATTGTGTTACTGTTGGTTATAAGGGGAATCTGAGTGTTACCACTTTACTATTACTTATCAATGCAATTTCAGTGAGTTGCCATTAGTTACTGGTGGAATCAAAGTTCCTCCCACCTCTGGTTTTCCCTCTGCCCCACCCTCGGATTCCCCTCTTCCCCACCCTCGGATTCCCCTCTTCCCCACCCTCGGATTCCCCACCCTCGGATTCCCCTCTTCCCCACCCTCGGATTCCCCTCTTCCCCAACCTCGGATTCCCCACCCTCGGATTCCCCTCTTCCCCACCCTCGGATTCCCCACCCTCGGATTCCCCTCTTCCCCACCCTCGGATTCCCCTCTTCCCCACCCTCGGATTCCCCACCCTCGGATTCCCCTCTTCCCCACCCTCGGATTCCCCTCTTCCCCACCCTCGGATTCCCCTCTTCCCCACCCTCGGATTCCCCTCTTCCCCACCCTCGGATTCCCCACCCTCGGATTCCCCTCTTCCCCACCCTCGGATTCCCCTCTTCCCCACCCTCGGATTCCCCACCCTCGGATTCCCCTCTTCCCCACCCTCGGATTCCCCTCTTCCCCACTCTCGGATTCCCCCCTTCCCCACCCTCGGATTCCCCCCTTCCCCACCCTCGGATTCCCCTCTTCCCCACCCTCGGATTCCCCTCTTCCCCACCCTCGGATTCCCCACCCTCGGATTCCCCTCTTCCCCACCCTCGGATTCCCCTCTTCCCCACCCTCGGATTCCCCACCCTCGGATTCCCCTCTTCCCCACCCTCAGATTCCCCTCTTCCCCACCCTCGGATTCCCCACCCTCGGATTCCCCTCTTCCCCACCCTCGGATTCCCCTCTTCCCCACTCTCGGATTCCCCTCTTCCCCACCCTCGGATTCCCCCCTTCCCCACCCTCGGATTCCCCCCTTCCCCACCCTCGGATTCCCCCCTTCCCCACCCTCGGATTCCCCACCCTCGATTCCCCTCTTCCCCACCCTCGGATTCCCCTCTTCCCCACCCTCGGATTCCCCCCCTTCCCCACCCTCGGATTCCCCTCTTCCCCACCCTCGGATTCCCCCCTTCCCCACCCTCGGATTCCCCCCTTCCCCACCCTCGGATTCCCCCCTTCCCCACCCTCGGATTCCCCTCTTCCCCACCCTCGGATTCCCCTCTTCCCCACCCTCGGATTCCCCACCCTCGGATTTCCCTCTTCCCCACCCTCGGATTCCCCTCTTCCCCACCCTCGGATTCCCCTCTTCCCCACCCTCGGATTCCCCACCCTCGGATTCCCCTCTTCCCCACCCTCGGATTCCCCTCTTCCCCACCCTCGGATTCCCCACCCTCGGATTCCCCTCTTCCCCACCCTCGGATTCCCCCCCTTCCCCACTCTCGGATTCCCCCCTTCCCCACCCTCGGATTCCCCTCTTCCCCACCCTCGGATTCCCCTCTTCCCCACCCTCGGATTCCCCTCTTCCCCACTCTCGGATTCCCCCCTTCCCCACCCTCGGATTCCCCTCTTCCCCACCCTCGGATTCCCCACCCTCGGATTCCCCTCTTCCCCACCCTCGGATTCCCCTCTTCCCCACCCTCGGATTCCCCACCCTTGGATTCCCCTCTCCCCACCCTCGGATTCCCCTCTTCCCCACTCTCGGATTCCCCTCTTCCCCACCCTCGGAGTCCCCTCTTCCGCACCCTCAGATTCCCCACTCTCGGATTCCCCTCTTCCCCACCCTCAGTTCCCCTTCTTCCCCTGCTCGCGGGCGGCCTCCTGGTTCTTGGAACTTGTCACACGGCAGCTGATGGCACAAAACCACAAGCAAAAATACTCAACTACAGGGGACCCAACTTTTATACGGTAAATGCGGTAACATTTGTAGAAGTCATGTGATTAGATGTCATGTGATCAAATCTCCAGGAATGCCTCCAACCAGAGTTGGCAACCCTACATACCCGCCACCTCAGTGCCCAAATCTAGATTTTCCTCCCCCCGCTGCCACTGGACGCCCCTTCCCCACCCATCGAATGTAGATGCCCAATCCTTCAGTCCATTTTCCTACTGTCTACCCATCTCACTAGTGCTCCCTGGGACCACCTGGTGGAAGGTGGTGGTAGGCCCCCCTTAGCAATGGTAAAGGCCTCAAACTCTCCTGATGAAAGGAGATGGCCTTCTCTCCCTCCAAATGGGGCCCAGGATTTACCTTTGTAGACTTCAGTTTCCTGCCGAGGCCTACAAAAACTGGCCATTTACATTTTCGGGGTTCTTCTGCACCTTTTCAGCGGAGGTCGTCTGGTGTTATAGCAGCGTCCCTGCTGCAGTGCCACATAATTTCCCTTACTTGGGTAGGTTGCCCTACATACCTCAGTTACCCTGACCGAGGAAAATGGGTCAGGATTATGGGGGAGTTTGTGCTGTTACTCTACACCAAAGAGTGAAGTGACTGTAATAAGTGGACTCAAAGTAATGTATACGTATAAACACTGATAGCCCAATGAGGGGGAAAATCTGACCTCCTATTACTAATGTGTTTATCTGACCTGAGAAACCCTAGTGCAGCTGAAACTATGCTGTAACCTCATTTTACCACTGCCATGGAACATGAATAAGAATTACCTCCATTTGCAAACCCTCTCCAAAGTCAAACTTGAAGTTCCGATTTACTCATTCACCTCACGTTTATAGTGCTTCAACTTGAACTTGTTGTTTCCTCTGTTTCATAAAATATTCATGAAAAATTGGCTGTTTTTCCCAGGAGAGCAACAGATTGCCCTGGTAACGTGATTTCAATATAAAAAGTGTCTCTGGTGTGGTTTAATCATGAACGCAGTCTTCAACAAATTATTGTGACCTGTGGGCTGGGGAATAGGAAGTGGAAAATCCAACCTTTTTACCTTGGCTTATTTTCACCAGCAGAGGCTGCCATTCCTTCATTGTCCTGCACAGCATGCTGGGAAGGATGGCATCACAAGGACAGCTGTGTTGTTTAACTTAGCTTTATTATAAAATTAACAAGAAATTAGATTTATGCTTCAACTTTATCTAAGGGCTTTAGACAGCTCTGTCTGTTAGATTCCTGTGGATTATGCAATCGCCCTGTTTCTCATTTGCAGGCAAGTTCAAAAGCCACATATCCACCATGGAAGGAAACCCAGCAGAATATCCCACAAGTGGTGAGTAATGCAGGCAGCCTTTAACACCAACGAGCATCGCTGCTCTTTCAGTAAACGATTCATTTGGACCATGAAGAGACATGCATATAATCTGACATCCTCAAAATCATCTGCTTGGAAAGTGAAATGCGACTTTGGCAGTGGCGATAGCGAATTGGCAGCCCGTTTTATATCTCTCAATGGACTTCAATGAAACTAAACATCTGGAGAGATATAAAAGGGCTGCCAATTCAGTATCACCTGTTTTACATTATCGCACAAATTCAAGATCTATCCCATATAATGGAAGACAAGGGGAAATCAGCATAGAGAAGCAAGGAAATTGTGCAGGTCTCATGGATTAAATGCTGACTAAAGCAAGTTCCAATGGGCCAGGGCCAGGGGTAAACTCAATTCTGATAGGGATGAGTGGTAACGTGGTTTACTGACAGAGAGCAGGAGTACACCACATTCTGACTGCAACGAGGAGGAAAGCTGGTGCTGACTTGGGACTAGAGGGTGTCTTCACACTCCACTAGCTCAGCATCAGAGCGGAGGTGAAAACCGCTTCGCTCACACAGTAGACTCGGTGTAAATCAGGCGCCCAGACCCCTGCGGATTCCCAGGTGAAAAGCGGAATGAGACTGCCTCCCCTGGTGGACTCGCCCATCTTCATTCTGGTGCCAGGTTGGGCCCTAATGCTGAATTCAGGCTGCATTTACACTCGAACTTTGAGAATTGGTGTAAAACCAACCGGTTTCACACTGATGCTGCAGTTGGAATGTGAACGCACCAGTACAGTACAGTAGGTTCTTGTGAGGTCCAGCAGTAAAATTCTGATTAGGGCAAGTATGGTCTTAAATATAAATGTTACTAAATTGATTACAAGACTATGTAATGTTCTCCTGGAAAGTTGTTTTGTATGTATTTTCTCTCATTTGCAATGATGAACGATGCCTCGAGGAAAAGAAATTCTGTGCATTTAAATGGATAAAAAGTTTTACAGTGATTTAAAATGTACCATTAGGTCCTCAGACAGCCCTTTAATGAAATTCCTACAGTTCACATTTTAGAGAGCCTTGCAGCAGCTTTCAGATTCTGCTTTAATAACCTAGCAATAAAGTTGATGCTTCACCACTGGATCCTAGTTTCCCAGATGAGATTTGTCACCCATTTTAGGGGTGACATTGGTCTTAGACAGTAGCGCAAAACTATGTTGATTGAAAAGGGAATAGGGCGGAGGTGTAAAACAGGCTGCTGATTCATAATTTCCCGCTTTGCGTGACCCACGAAGACCGATTTCACCCCCACTGTGTCCAGTCTTGATCGCTGACACACAGGAGAAACATTTTCAAGCCCTGGAGGCAGTGCAGAGATGAGCTATGACTGTCAGAGGACTGAACTAGAAGTTAAGGCTAGACTAGATTGGACTTTTTAGCTACAACAGACGGTAACTAAGAGGTGACCTGATAAAAGTTTATCAAAACCATAAGTGGCATAGAAAAGAGCATTACTTTAAGATGAGTGGTGGCAGTAGAACACGAGATTGTTTCAAACTGGTGAAAAGTGAATTTACGTAGAATTTCACAGCACAGAACAGGCCATTCGGCCCAACTGGTCTATGCCGGCGTTTATGCTCCACACAAGCCTCCTCCCACCCTACTTCATCTCACCCTGTCAACATATCCTTCTATTCCTTTCTCCCTCATATACTTATCGAGCTTCCCCTTAAATGCATCTACGGTATTCGTCTCAACCACTGCAGTGGAAACATCTTCTCTACTTCTATCCTATCGAAGCCCTTCATAATTTTAAAGACCTCTATCAGGCCACTTCTCAATCTTTTTTCTAGTGAAAAGAGCCCCAGCCTGTTCAGTCTTTCTTGAGAGCCTCTCAGTTCTGGTATCATCCTTGTAAATCTTTCTTGTACTTTCTTCAGTGTTTTTAATATCCTTTTTGTAATATGGAGATCAGAACTGTGCACAGTGCTCTCAGTGTGGTCTCACCAAGGTCCTATATAAGTTTAACATAACTTCTCTGTTTTTGAATTCTATTCCTCTAGAAATAACTCCCAGTGCTTTGTTTGCACTTTTTATGGCTTTGTTAACCTGTGTTGCTACTTTTAATGATATGTGTATCTGTACCCCTAGATACCTTTGTGTCTCCACCCCATTTAGATTCTTATTTTCCAAGGAATATGTGGCCTCCTTATTCCTCCTCCCAAAACGCACCATCTCACACTTATCTATATTGAAATTAATTTGCCATTTGCACGCCCATTCTGCAAGTTTGTTCATGTCATCTTGTATTTACATTTCTTCACATAATCAGGACTTGGAATAAGAGCTCTAAGAGGCCAAATCCTTTAGTGTCATTCAAGAGCCATTTTTGATAAGGGGACTATAGGTCTGTCCTACTGGATGGATGAGTCTGCAATTATCGTGTGATCTTGTGAAGTCTAATATTTATAAAAAAGCAAAAGTATTATGACGAATAATGGCCCAAAAATTAGTGCCGCTACGCGAGAGTACGCACTGTGTACTCTCGCGTATTCTGTCTCCAATTGCCGGTTTTCTGCATGCACTGCGCATGCGCTGAAAACCGGCACTTGGTGATTTCAAAAGGGGGCGGTTCCTAGGTGAACCGCGTGCGCGCTACAGGCTGCGCGCACGCAGTGCACTTAGTGCTTTGAACGCGCAGGTAAGCATGGAACATTTTAGACATAAAGAAAGGAGGCGTAAGACCCTCTTTTAACAAGGTAAGTAGTTAATTAAGTATTATTTTGAATTTTTTTTAACAGGTATATCTTTTTTAGAGACTTTAAAGACAGGTAAGTTTATTTTTATAACTTTTTAAAAGATTTAAATTTTTTCAAAAATTTAATTTTTTGTTTAAAATGGTTAATTTATTTAACTATACTTATTTTATTAATGTGATGGTTTTTTAAAAATTTAATTGAGGTTTAGCTGTTCTTTTGGGGGGGTATAGTATTCATAGCTTTCACAGCCGTGCTGTGAAAGCTATGAATGAAAGATGGTGTGCTGCCATTGGCTCTAACTGAGTCACGTGATCCCACAGCTCGCACAAATTAACTGCGCCTGTGGGATACGAAAGCCCTGCACAGCTGCTGTCCAGAACATCAAGTTCGTGCGAGCTGGGACTAAAAAAGCCAGCGCGCAGTGAGAGATCGCGGGGAAGCCTTACCCTCGCACGAAGGCTCACTCACTAATTTTTGGGCCAATATGTTTACAGACTCCTGCTTGGTACACGGGGGAAAAGTTAATAACTGTTCTTCTAAAAGCTAATTAATTATTTACTTCAATTAAAGGATTTTATGTTTAATTATAACCCAGAGATCTGCAATTCCTGCTTAGCTATCAATGAAGAAGAATACTGCATGGGGAGAGCACTTTAGATATTAATAGCTTGTCTGATCTGTTTGATATAATTTGTTCTTTGTGGAAAAATCTCTCAATTTAAGTGCTTTTTCTCTGTAGCCCTACTAGTTCCCCATTTTCTCAGGGGCAGGGGCACGGGTGAGAGATAAGACAACCTTACTGTAGCTCCAATTCTCCAACCTACATGCACGGCTTCCTGCTGGGAGTGTGCAATCATGGTTTCACTCCAATATATTGGAATTAGTCTGCTGCTAAAACTCATTTGGTTTTATTTTTATGGACTTCATTACAGCACCCATGGGTTTTTATTGTTCATAACGCCTTTATAGTTTACTCATTCTTTTGGAGCACTCACACCACCAATCTTTCATTCTCTTTTATTTATCATCTATCCCACTTATCTGTAAATGCAGCCCTGTAAACACCTGCTTCATGTATGGCTCCTGTGCACATCATCTGTCCCTGTAAATACAGTCCTGTAGTTTGTACACTCAGCTGTGTCACCATAGTGCTGTTGGTATGCACTTGCTAACACGCCCCTGCAAGCACCTAACTTGCTGTATGGTCTTATAAGCCTCTGTTCACCGATCTTTTGCGAACATTCAGGTACAGTTGAGTGAACAAAGGATTTTCTTTGAGTGTCCATTATTATTAACCGTAGCAATGGTTTATTATTTCTTCCAACAGTGATCAAAAATCCACCATCCTGGGAAATTGGAATCTATGGATCTGGAGTCCTGATTATCCTAATGATAGTTGCCGTGAATCTATGGAAACTGTGGAAATCTGGAAATTATCCTGCCCCCTCTCCTTTCCCAAACTATGATTACAGATACCTGGAACAGAAGTACGGGACTTCATACTCTGAGGTTAGGCAAAAGGTAAGCCTATCGATGCTCCGTTAATGGTAGACCCGATGGCGTAAATCTTCACCACACGGGCAGTAATCTGTGAAAGTGGATCGGACGCCCGTTATGCAACCCGTCTGATTTTTATTCTGTTGATCTTTCAAAAGGAATTAGATATATACTTGAAAAGCAAAAATTTTCAGGGCTATGGGGGAAAAAACAGGGGAGAGGGCCTGTTTCAAAGAGCCGGCACAGGCACAATGGGCCGAATGGTCTCTGACGTAAGAAAACTGCTCGGCACTTGGTCTAAGCGTTAAACAAAGCTTTAATCAACTGTTTTACAACATGGAGATCGAGTTGTGTCCTTCACTGGTTCCTGTTAAGAATGTCCGGCGCAAGCTGGGCCCGTGCCCGAGTATTTATACTCTCCCTGGACAGCGCCACCCGCAGGCCACTCAGTATTACTTCATAAGTCATGAATGACAGATTCATGTTAGTCTCCTTCTGAGTTATAATTCTGTGATCTCTATAACGGGCGGTCATGAGGGGGCTGGGGGCACCCACACTAACACCCACACCCATTGGACACAAGTACCCCCGCTAGCGGCAACCCAGTATTCAGAGCCAGCGCTCTGGTCTCCGCTTGCTGGGGCCCGGCCCTCACCCTTCTGACTCTGAGCTGGGAATGCTACCACTGACCCAAAGGCTCGCTCCTAGCTTAACTAATATATAGTATTATCTTGTTTTCAGAAATGGTAGAAATTGGGACGTTTGGCAGAGAGCTTCCATTCAAATGCCAACACCAAGTGCTTTTCAATCTCCATCTCAGCTGCCATCACTGGTTAGGGTTGTCATGCGGCAAACTCCTCTGAGAGCAGATGGCAACAGGCACAGATCGATACCGGTGCACTTCCAATTTGTACCTTTCAGGGACTAAACAAACACTAACAGGGGCAGAGTAATTCTGGTAAGGTGTGTGTGTGTGTGAGACTGTGGATCAAACAACAACAACAACTTGCATTTATATAGCGCCTTTAACATTGTTAAAAGTCCAAAGGCGATTCACAGGAGCGTTATCAAACAAAATTTGACACCGCGCCAAATAATGGGACAGGTGACAAGGGGTAGGTTTTAAGCAGCGTCTTAAAGGAGGAGAGAGAAGTGGAGAGCTTTAGGGAGGGAATTCCAGAGGTTAGGATCTAGGCAACTGAAGGCACAGCCGCCAATGGCGGAGCGAAGAAAGCCGGGGATGCGCACGAGGCCAGACTTGGAGGAACGCAGAGATCTTGAGGGTGTTATAGGACTGGAGGAGGTTACAGAGATAGGGAGGGGATCAGTATGATTGGCATCACTGGGGTGCGAGGATGTAACTGCCTCACAAATTGAGGGCACCCCGTCACATTTCTTTCCCCAATTTTTGCACCTTTTCATCTCTCTTCTCCCGAAGTTGGTGACTTAGGATTCCATCGGCACCGGTAGCCCTTCAATTCCTGGCTCAAATGTAAGTCATAACAGTCGGGTCAAAATTCAACATCATTCCACCCTTTTTATGGGCCTAAAGTGGGCACAATGATAACCAATTTAGCAGGGCAGAGGCCCGCGTCCGATCTGTACAGGCATTTGGACCACTGCTAAATAGATCAGGCCATGGCGGCTGGCTGAAATGAGCATGGCCACATTTCTATATTGAGGACTGTTAAATTCATTTGGACTAACAATGCACAGGCTCTGACTAGTATTTCCGGGTCTTGAGCTGCCTACGGCGCGGTTCTTAAAGGGACCGCTGAAGGCCGCTCAAACGAATGGCCGAAAAACGTACAGGAATTTTGGATATGTGGAGTTGAAAGTGCTGCTCCTGGCTCCACAAAAAAAATCTACGGACCACGACTGGCCAGTCCTCACCTCCAACGCTCCCCCGAATCACCTGTCCCCCCTCCCCAGACTTACCTGTGGTCCTGGTGCTGGCTGATATTGGTTAGGCCCCGACAGGTGCCCGCAGCTCGCCTTCATTATTATGATGAGCCCCGAGGACGATTTTAGGATGCCGCCGGGATCGCACCCGGTTTGGGGGGGTGCCAGCGAAATCTAGGCTCCGTTGACTGCCAGCAGACAACTTGATGGTGGTGACCACAAAAGAGTTTCTGCCCGATGTCCCTCAGCACAACACGGGAACTGATCTATATAGCTCAGCACCGCACTATGCACTGCATATATCTACTGGGGTCAGGACAGCCACAGCCACCCCCACCCACTGTAGTTTTTAGAAATCTTAACCAAAGAGGAAGTCTCACAATCCTTACCTGTTAAAAATCAGACCATTAAAACTAGTTGTTAACTTTAACTGCTAATCTCTGCTTATTTTCGTGAATGGGATAATCTATCCGTGATGGTATTTGGTGCCGTAGAACTGTTACGTGTGGACAAGAGTCGAGCACAGCCTCTCTCGATGAGCTATAAGAGCGTCTCGGTGTCCTTATGAAATTTTCATGAATTATCTGGAAGCATTCAGGGATGATGCCATGGGAATGGAACACTTGCTGGTTGAAAAACGAATGTTCCAGATGGCCTTCTGCTCATTCGGACTGTCCCTTGAGCTTGTCAAAGGTGCACCTGGCAGATCGTGAGTGCTGACACAATTTATTAATACAGGGACTTAACCAGAAGTGAACTGGCTGGGAAGAGTAATTGAACCCGACCGTGTGACAGCCCTGAATTAACAAATACAGCCTGCTCACAATCTTAAGTCTGAGTGCCTACTCCCGTCAGTTATGTAACAATATTGGCAGTACAATATAAATAGATTTAATTAACAGTGTCTGGGTAGTGAGGCAGTGATCCAGTGAGTGAGTTAGCACACTGCCCTTTCACCTCTGAGTCACAGATTTCAGCTCAGTCTAGGTTGATGGGATGAAAACCATCTGTCTCTGCTGAAGGGATGTATCCTGTTAAATGAGTTTAGGTAGTCTCAATACAGTTTCTAAACGGATAGCATAGGCCCAGCAGCATAACTGCCTACAATTCAGCACAAGGGGGCCACTATCTGGAATATCTCATTCGAGGAGACCTCAGGAGCTTGATTTTAACTCCACTTGCTTGCCAGAAACCAGGCGGGGGGAGCAGTTAAAACTGATCGGGGGGCTTACCCACTCCCTTCTCACCACTGATGTGGCCAACTGCAATTTAAAATTGCAGGCAACAAGGACGCCTGCCCCAAGCCGGTGGGGTCCTCTTTAAATATACAGATCGGGCCTCAATTATGTCATCGGGGCCCCCAATCTGCTATTTTAACCTGAGGCCTGAGGCGGGGGGAATAGTGAGGGCTATCCCGCCAGGCCAAACCTGCTGGGAACAGGGAGCCAGGGCCAGAAAAGCACCAGCAAGGTAGGTTTTTATAAACGAAGTGTGGTTCCTTGTGGACTAGGAGGAGGATCGCTCGTCTAGGCCCCACAAGGAAACTTCAGGTCTCCCCCGCTCCAGGATTTCCCCCCCCCTACTCCACTCCCTGACCAGGATTCACTTCCTGGAGCACTTACCTTGTGTTGGGGATGGTTGCCCTGGCCTCTCGGTGGTGGCGTCCTGCCACCCGATTTTAACAGTCACTTCCTGTCGACTTCCTGGCCGTTTTGATAGAGCAGTTGGCAAGCGCCATCTTAATGAGGCCTGGACGTTAGTGTGCTGCCTCGAGGCACTTTATGCAACCATAAATATCTTTTAGTATATCAAATCTCTATCTGGTTAAGAAAACTTTATTATATAATTTACGGAGCGGACAGACATTGAATACATTGATTGTTTTTCCCTTCTGATTTGCATAATTTATGCAACTCATTCACCATAAATACGTGATTCAAACATAAAATGACATCATTTTAGAATTTGCTATGGACCTGGTTTAAATTCGTAGTTCTGTGACTCATTGACATAGTCAATATTATACCAACAGAAGCCCATTTTAACACCACAGCCTTAATGTTATGCAACAGCAGCAGTGAGAGGCTTGCCAATTTAGTTCTCCATTTAACAGGCCAGTGAAGGAACTAAAGCAGTTGGTACATCACCTCTTACCAGTAATGCCACCTACCATCATCATTAACATTTATTTATAGCCCTCTAGAGTGCCAGTCAATCACAGATCTAGATAATTAAACTAACACTGTGACAAATCATTAATAATACGCAGCAACTGGGGCTGTACTTGTCACAGCATGTAATGTTCATACCCCACTAATGACAAAGTATGGAACATAATCCTGTGGAGAAGGAGAAAGGTCACCTCACGTAATGACGGGCAATATTAAAGTCTTGATGAAAAAGTGTTTGATGTACCATTTTTTTTATTTGGGCAGGAGAGAGGGCCAGAACAGCAGTATATCAATTTCTATGATGATATCACACATTAAATGACATAGTGGTGCATTCCAGCATGGTTTACATCATCGTATTACCACTGAAAGAAAAAGATTTGCCAGGCACTTTTTCTCAAAGACAGTGAAAGAAAAGCTTGCATTTATATAGCACCTTCCAAGACCTCAGGACATCCCAAAGCGCTTTACAGCCAATACTTTTGAAATGTACTCCCTGATGTAATGTAGGACACACGGCAGCCAATTTGCGCATAGCATGCTCCCACAAACAGCAATGTGGTAATGACCAGATCATCTGTTTAGTGATGTTGATTGAAAGGTAAATATTGGCCAGGACACCGAAGAGAACTCCCCTGCTCTTTTTCAAAATAGTGCTATGGGTTTTATAGAATCATAGAATGGTTACAGCACAGAAGGAGGCCATTCGGCCCGTCGAGCCTGTGCTGGCTCTCTGCAAGAGCACTTCAGCTAGTCCCACTCCCCCGCCCTTTCCCCGTAGCCCTGCAATTTTTTTTCCTTCAGATACTTATCCAATTCCCTTTCGAAAGCCACGACTGAGTCTGACTCCACCACCCTTTCAGGCAGTGCATTCCAGGTCCTAACCACGCGATGCGTAAAAAAGTTTTTCCTCATATCGCCTTTTGGTTCTTCTGCCAATCATATTAAATCTGTGTCCTCTGGTTCTCGACCCTTCTGTCAATGGAAACAGTCTCTCTCTATCTACTCTGTCCAGACCCCTCATGATTTTGAACACCTCTATCAAATCTCCTCTCAACCTTCTCTGCTCTAAGGAGAACAACCCCAACTTCTCCAGTCTATCCACGTAACTGAAGTCCCTCATCCATGGAACCATTCTTGTAAATCTTTTCTGCACCCTCTCTAAGGCCTTCACATCCTTCCTAAAGTGCGAGGCCCAGAATTGGACACAATATTCCAGTGGAGGCCGAACCAGTGTTTTAAAAAGGTTCATCATAACTTCCTTGCTTTTGTACTCTATGCCTCTATTTATGAAGCCCAGGATCCCATAGGCTTTTTTAACCGCTTTCTCAACATGCCCTGCTACCTTCAACGATTTGTGCACATGTACCCCCAGGTCTCTCTGTTCCAGCACCCCCTTTAGAATTGTACCCTTTAGTTTATATTGTCTCTCCTCATTCTTCCTACCAGAATGTATCACTTTGCACTTTCCTGCGTTAAACTTCATCCGCCACATGTCAGCCCATTCCACCAGCCTGTCTATGCCCTCTTGAAGTCTATCACTATCCTCCTCACTGTTCACTATACTTCCAAGTTTTGTGTCATCTGCAACTTTTGAAATGATGCCCTGTTCACTCAGGTCCAAGTCATTAATATATATCAAGAAAAGCAGTGGTCCTAGAACCGACCCCTGGGGAACACCACTGTGTACCTTCCTCCAGTCTGAAAAACAACTGTTCACCACTACTCTCTGTTTCCTGTCACTTAGACAATTTCGTATCCATGCTGCCACTGTCCGTTTTATTCCATGGGCTTCAGCTTTGCTGGCAAGCCTATTATGTGGCACTTTAATCAAACGCCTTTTGGAAGTCCATGTAAACCACATCAACTGCAATGTCCTCATCAACCCTCTCTGTTACCTCATCAAAAAACTCAATCATGTTAGTTAAACACGATTTGCCTTTAACAAATCCGTGCAGCCTTTTGTTAATTAATCTACACTTGTCCAAGTGACTGTTAATTTTGTCCCAGATTTTCGTTTCTAAAAGCTTCCCCACCACCGAGGTTAAACTGACTGGCCTGTAGTTGCTGGGTTTATCCTTACACCCTTTTTTGAACAAGGGTGCCACATTTGCTTTTCTCCAGTCCTCTGGCACCACCCCCGTATCTAAGGATTGGAAGATTACGGCCAGTACCTCCGCAATTTCGAACTTTACTTCCCTCAGCATCCTAGGATGCATCCCATCCGGTGACTTATCTACTTTAAGTACAGACAGCCTTTCTAGTACCTCCTCTTTATCACTTTTTAGCCCATCCAGTATCTCAACAACCACCTCTTTCACTATGACTTTGGCAGCATCTTCTTCCTTGGTAAAGACAGATGCAAAGTATTCATTTAGTACCTCAGCCATGCCCTCTGTGATGTGAAGGCCTTAGAGAGGGTGCAGAAAAGATTTACAAGAATGGTTCCATGGATGAGGGACTTCAGTTACATGGATAGACTGGAGAAGCTGGGGTTGTTCTCCATGCGTAGGTCTCCTTTTTGATCCCTAATCAGCCCCACCCCTCCTCTTACTACCCGTTTACTATTTATATGCCTATGGAAGACTTTTGGATTCCCTTTTATGTTAGCTGCCAGTCTATTCTCATACTCTCACTTTGCCCCTCTTATTTCCTTTTTCACTTCCCCTCTGAACTTTCTATATTCAGCCTGGTTCTCACTTGTATTCTCAACCTGACATCTAGCATACGGCCCTTTTTTCTGCTTCATCTTACTCTCTTTCGTCATCCAAGGAGCTCTGGCTTTGGTTGCCGTACCTTTCTCCCTCGGGAATGTACGTCGACTGTACCTGAACCATCTCCTCTAAAAGGCATTGTTCGATTACAGTTTTGCCTGCCAATCTCTGATTCCAATTTACCTGGGCCAGATCCATTCTCAACCCACTGAAATTGGCCTTCCACTAATTAAGTAATTTTACTCTAGATTGCTCCTTGTCGTTTTCCATAGCTAATCTAAACCTATGATACTGTGATCTCTGTTCCTAAATGTTCCCCTACTGACACGTGCTCTACTTGACCCACCTCATTCCCCAGAACCAGATCCAGCAATGCCTCCTCCTTCGTTGGGCCGGAAAGTTCTCCTGAACACACTTCAGAAATTCTTCCCTTTCTCTGCCCTTTACACTATTACTATCCCAGTCTATATTAGGATAATTGAAGTCCCCCATTATCACTACTCTATAGTTCTTGCACCTCTCTGTAATTTCCCTGCAAATTTGCTCCTCTATATCCTTCTCACTAGTTGGTGGCCTACAGAATACACCTAGTAGTGTATTGGTACCTCTATTGTTTCTCAACTCTAACCAAATAGATTCTGTCCTTGACCCCTCCAGGACTTCCTCTCTCTCCAGCACTGTAATATTCTCCTTAATCAATACTGCCACCCCACCTCCTTTCTATCCTTCCCTATCTTTCCTGAACACCAGGAATATTTAGTACCCAATCCTGCCCTTTTTTGAGCCAGGTCTCTGTTATTGCCACGACATCATATTCCCATGTGGCTATTTGCACCTGCAGCTCACCAACCTTATTCACTACACTTCGTGTGTTTACACACATGCACTGTAAACCTATCTTAGCCTTCTTGTATTCTCTCTTAGTCTGACCCCACCTAATAATTCTTACTCTAGTGCTATCTGTCTCTCCCAATCTTTTGTGCACCTTGTTTCTCCTATCTGATGCTACATCCTGGTGCCCATCCAGCTGAGTGGGCAGATGGGGCCTAAATTTAAGATCTCATCTGAAAGACAGCACCTCCGACAGTGCAGCACTCCCTTAGTACTGCACTGAAGTGTCAACCTAGATGTTGTGCTCAAGTCTCTGGAGTGGGAGTGGGACTTGAACCCACAACCTACTGACTCAGAGGCAGCGGTGCTCCTTTAATTAGCCTGTAGACCTATAGTAATCCAATATCACAGTCTTGGCTGGGATCAACTTAACAATATAGCAGTAAAATTCATGGTATGTACTGGGCAGTTATCCTTTGCGGTTTATATTGCAATGCAAGAGATAGCGGCCATACATTTCTTATACGTTTATAACTTGGATGGTGTTATTATGAAGACATACAACCTATTTGTTCAGGTTGCTACATTAACACAGAATCATAGAATCTTACAACACAGAAGGAGGCCATTCGGCCCATCAGGCATGTGCCGGCTCTTTAAAAGACCCATCCAGTTCGTCCCACTCCCCTGCTCTTTTCCCATAGCTCTGCAGATTTTTTCCTTTTCAAGTATATATCCAATTCCCTTTTGAAAATTGCCCTTTCACGCAGTGCATTCTGGATCATTAACAAATTGCCGCGTAAAAAGAATTCGCCTCATTTCCTCTCTGGTTCTTTTGACAATGATCTTAAATCTGTGTCCTCTAGTTACCAACCCTTTTGCCATTAGAAAAAGTTTCTCCTTATTTACTCTAACAAAACCCCTCACAATTATGAACATCTCTATTAAACCTCCCCTTAACCTTCTCTTCTCTCAGAAGATCAATCCCAGATTCTCTAGTCTCTCCACATAACTGAACTCCCTGATCTCTGGTATCATTCTGGTAAATCTGCTCTGTGCCCTCTCCAAGGTCTTGACATCCTTCCTAAAGTGCAATAAAGTAGTAACTTTCAAAAGGGAATTGGATATATACTTGAAAAAGAACAATTTGCAGGGCTACGGAGAAAGAGCAGGGGTGCCAGATTGCTCTTTCAAAGTATCTATTTAATTACCAACTTATCAAGATCAGAGAATTACCTTATGCAATCTGACCGATCAATCACCCTCCATCAAGATTAGAATTTCACTTAAAACTGAACAAACACATTTATAAACTGACGAAAGGTCTTCGACCTGAAACGTTAACTCTGTTTCTCTCTCCACGGATGCTGCCTGGCCTGCTGAGTGTTTCCAGCGTTTTCTGTTGTTGTTTCGGATTTCCAGCATCCGCAGTATTTTGCTATTGTATAAACTTTAGTTATCATGTTAAGTTGATGTCTGTATGCTCTCCACGTCTACTTTTAATTAAAAGTTAACAAAGTGCATGTTATTATTGAAAGAGTTGTCCCAAACCCTTGGGTACTCAAGCTCATTAGTGAGCGGCCAAGCACAAGCAAGAAAGGCTTCTGATTGAATCTTCCACTTATCAGTGTCTCCTGAGAGTCAAATTGAGTCAATTGTTATGTAGCAGCATCTTTATAGAGATTTTAATGCTATATTGTTGGACTTGTGCAACTCTTTCTACAGTACCATTGCCATTGTACAGAATGCTTAAGATGATGAATACACAAAGCATTGCCTGAGTTATCCAGTCTACCTATCCGAATACGCCACAGATTGAGCCCTCTTAACATGGCAATACACTGTACGATAAATTAAATATTTGCTGAAATATGTAAACAAAAAGAGAGTTTCAAAATGTCTCAAACAATGTTAAGTGGTTGATTTATTAATCTAAGAAAACATCCCAAGTCCTTTATTTTAGTCAACGGTGAGTCTTCACCGCTCTTTCTGTGGTCGGGAGGATAGAGGAGTCTAAAAATCCCCTTGGTCACAGTCACTGGCATTGACTGCAGCTAACCTTTGATCTTTTCTCCTGCTTGTTAATAATGTGATTGAGTGAGTTTGATAATACAATAAGCAAAGGTTTTTCATTGAATCATATAAATGATGGTGTAAAGCAAGAATGTTCACACACATCTTCTACTGAACGGCTCATGTGTGTCTCTCTGGGTTAGTTCCCTTCCCTTTATTTCAGTAATGTATTTCAGTTGTTTATTTGCTCCACTTCCTTGTTGTTCTCCAGTGGTGCTGTTCTCTCAGAGCGTTGACAGAGAGCCAGCTACAAGGGCATCTGTCAAGGGCAATCTGTAGCCATACACTGTGCGTGAACTGTCTGTGATGATTCATTCTCCAGTTTCCCAATTAGGTAATGGCCAACCTCAACTTAGTGCTGATTGTACAACCAAGACTGGGAAATCTTCAGGTTTAGGATGAAGGATGGTAGAAGAAGTCAAAGGCCTTGGGTAGTGCTACATATGAGAGAAACATGTGTGGAATGGGTGCAGTGCAGATTTGCCAGAATGGTACTGGGGCAAAAATGGTTATATTATGAGGACAGGTTGCATAGACAAGGCTTGCATTCCCTTGAGTATAGAAGATTAAGCAGTGATCTAATTGAGGTGTTTAAGATGATTAAAGAATTTGATAGGGTAGATAGAGAAAAACTATTTCCTCTGTTGGGGGAATCTAGATCAAGGGGGCCTAACCTTAAAATTAGAGCTAGGCAGTTCAGGTATCATAGAATCATAGAATGGTTACAGCACGGAAAAAGGCCATTTGGCCCGTCGAGCCCGTGCCAGCTCTCAGCTAGTCCCGCTCCCCTGCCCTTTCCCCAAAGCCCTGCAATTTTTTTTCCTTCAGATACTTATCCAACTCCCTTTTGAAAGATAAGATTGAGTCTGCCTCCACCACCCTTTCAGGAAGTGCATTCCAGATCTTAACCACTCGCTGCATAAAAAGGTTTTTTGCTTACATCGCCTTTGGTTCTTTTGCCAATCACCTTATGATGTCAGAAAGCACTTCTTCACAAAAAGGGTAGTGGAAATCTGGCACTCTCTCCCTCAAAAAACTGCTGAGCTGGGTCAATTGAAAATTTAAAAACCGAGATTGATAGCTTTTTGTTCGGCAAGGGTATCAAGGGTTACAGAACTAAGGCAGATAGATCCAGTTAAAATACAGATTTGCCATGATCCAATTGAACGGCGGAACAGCCTCGAGCGTGCTGAATTGCCTACTCCTGTTCCTATGTACATATGTTGGATCTTAATGCACATTTACTCATTTGCTAACAGTGTGACTGATCTGCAGCTTCACCTTTTGAAGTGGGTCTGTCTGAATACTCTATTACCAGACCACAAAAGTAACATAAAGCATAATGAGCCATCTGCTAATTTTCTTGTAGCGTGTCAGGCCTTTAAATGCCTGGTGACAACAGTAACAGTGTGACTGAGCATCACAATGGGGCTAATCCTACTGTAGGTAAAGACTCCTATCCCACATCAGAAACATTTTCAATCAATTATTTCTTTGAACTCAAGTTATGATAAATTGCTTTTGTAAAAGGACGATATGGATTGCCTGTTACAAAAGCCGTCTGACATAACTAGCATTCGAAGACACGAGATAATAATCTGTCAAAAATATTTTTGCAGTCGGACCTTTATCTGCAGTGTTTCACTGTTTCAGTATCAACAAATGACTGGTGTTATCCATGGTTATGGGCCTGTGAATATTTGGATGCAGTTACTTGATCTATTAAGCCAATTTCAGACTGTGAAATCAAATGTTCATAACAATCACTTGTCTTGAACTGCAAATAGAAATATGCATCAGCACTTGAGTTGATTTTTGTCCCCTCTTTCTCTCCTCAGAGAACAGCAGCTTCAAGTTACAAAAAGCCCACAGAGAAAGCTTTTCCCAGCCACCAATTGAGCCTCAAGATAGACGAAACATATGAAACCATCAACGAGCTCGGGACTCTGGAACTGATGACTAAGGATGTGGAGTTGACATCTTACGGACCCATGAAAAAATCTGTATCTACAGACTCACTGAATTCCATATCTTCCATTGGTAATAACTTTGGCCATGACTTCACTGTAGGGCAGATTGAGATGTGCTTGGAGTACAATATAAACTTAAACACCTTGCACGTCACTCTGGTACAAGGGAAAGATTTGCTCGAGAAAGAAGATGTCAATTTTGAATCTTGCTTCGTGCGCATCAGCTTGTTGCCAGATGAGCAGATTGTTGGGATTTCTCGGGTAAGTTGGATGAATTTTTACTTTTACACTTGACTGTGCAGGGATGAGGGTTCTGTGGATGATGATTTGATCCCTCAAATCAGACAGCAGTCATACTCTGCTGCTCCATTCGAGGACAAACTGGCAAATTTTTCTCACGGGGCTCAGTGTTTTCCATGCAACACGGTCCACAATGGGTTGGGTTATTGAGTGCCTGACTGAAAAAGTGGAAGGAGGGCTATCAGGTAATGGAGGACGAGAAACAAAATGGCACCATAGATCATAACATACACTCCACAGACCATGTGATGAAGTCAACCAATCACAGAAGCCATCGTAATGATAATAACTAGACAATATGTTGTTGTTGATTGATTATTATTCTTCTGTTCAACCTAGTCCTTGATTAGACTGTTTTGTGATGTGCTCTACCTGGGTGTCAATCGTTATTGCCTTATTTAATCTTAGCTAAGATAAAAATTTTGTTTGCTTTGAATTAAGTTCCAATGATAGAATTTCGTCACTGGTATAGCTACAATATGTCATCTGATTTAACATAAAGGTTCAATTCTGTGGATCATTAAATATAAAATATTCTTATTTGAATATTAAAAAAGTTCATAGCTGTCTACAAGAAATCTAATTTCCCAGGAAGGGACTCATGAGTCTGTAAGCACAGTCCCAGAAGTGAGAGATGTATAACGGGCAGCTGAATCTGCATTGCCCATTTTACACTATTGCCCCAAGTCATGATCAACATGTGGAATGGACTCCAGGATAGATTGGTGGAAGCGTTAACCCTGAGATCATTTAAGAAACAATTAGCTGCCATAATAATGGGGGGGGGTGTCTCTAGATGGATGAATTAAGATGGCTCAAATGGCCTCTCTCATCCATAATTATCTTTAACAGAAGTGAGAAGTCGCACCACACCAGGTTATAGTCCAACAGTTTTATTTGAAATCACAAGCTTTCGGAGCTGCTGCCCCTTCGTCAGGTGAAGTGAAGGAATACGAATCGGCAAAGCATATATAGACAGAGAACAATGCCTGTGTAGCGTACAATCTCAGACGACTACAGTTAATCTATCTGACTGCCTTTCATCACACCTCGGCAGAGAAACAATCAGGTCAGCCAGGAAGGCACCACATCAAAGACATAGCAAGATACAACTGAGACAATGAGGTGGGGTCACAGGGGGTCTAATGTGTCAAATGCAGTCTGTATGGAAAACCATAAACTTTAAAATTTTTACTTTTTTTTACTGGAAATCACATCTGTGAACAAGCCAACAACGACTCGAGTCTGGATGACTCTACGTCGTGTAGCGTGACATGAACCCAAGATCTCGGTTGAGGCCGTCCTCATGGGTGCGGAACTTGGCTATCAGTTTCCGCTCGATGATTTTGCGTTGTCGTGTGTCTCGAAGGCCGCCTTGGAGAACGCTTACCCGCAGATCTGAGGCTGAATGTCCTTGACTGCTGAAGTGTTCCCCGACTGGGAGGTAACAATCCTGCCTGGCGATTGTTGCGCGGTGCTACACGACGTAGAGTCATCCAGACTCGAGTCATCGTTGGCTTGTTCACAGATGTGATTTCCAGTAAAAAAAAGTAAAAATTTTAAAGTTTATGGTTTTCCATACAGACTGCATTTGACACATTAGACCCCCTGTGACCCCACCTCATTGTCTCAGTTGTATCTTGCTATGTCTTTGATGTGGTGCCTTCCTGGCTGACCTGATTGTTTCTCTGCCGAGGTGTGATGAAAGGCAGTCAGATAGATTAACTGTAGTCGTCTGAGATTGTACGCTACACAGGCATTGTTCTCTGTCTATATATGCTTTGCCGATTCGTATTCCTTCACTTCACCTGACGAAGGGGCAGCAGCTCCGAAAGCTTGTGATTTCAAATAAAACTTTTGGAGTATAACCTGGTGTTGTGCGACTTCTCACTTTTGTCCACCCCAGTCCAACACCGGCATCTCCACATCATGATCTTTAACAGAGGAGGAGGAATATAGAGACAGAAGCCACATGAACAATAGCAGAGCCAGGAAACAGCAGCAGATATTGAAGAAAGAAGCAATATAAGAACCAACAGTAAATTATAAATATTATATTGGAACTCGATATAAAAAATCCTTTGTGCAAAAATTATGTGGATTTGGTGTGGGCTAAAAGCTTTTTTTTTTGCTCCCGTGTTTTTATATTATTTTAAGTTAAGTTCCAATAAATATATTCCTTCTTCAACACCAAACAGTACAGTACCAGTTTGGGAGAAAGGCTGAATCAGATTCAGAATTAATCCAGATTCCTATCTCTATCATATGAACCTACAAAAAGGATTGGAAAAGACCATCAGGTTCTTCACTTCATGAAATGTTGCATCTCCAACCTCCCCCCCGCCACTCCCCGCCCAGCCCCCTCCCCCCATGAAATCTCCTGGAAGAGGCAAAAAAAACTGAGGCCAATTTAGGATTATCCGCACCAACAGTACTTAGATTTTAATTAGAACTGAAGCAATGAATCAGTGATATTCTAACCCTGTTATATGTCTGAGTTTACAGGCAAAGAGAGTGAATGTTCACATATTAAACACTGTCATCACAACAACAAGTAGCCATCTCAAATAGAGAGGTTCAGGGAGGTTTTAGTCATTAGCTAACCCCACCATTCAACCTTCAAATTAGTTGCTAGGTGCATTTAGAGAGGAACCTTTTTTAAGGGGGTGTGTATTTTCAACCTTTCCACCTTTGAAGCCCAGTGTGGTGTGTCTTTTGCAACCAGCTGCCGAGTGATTTAATGGGCTGGATTTTGTCAATGGGGACGTGATGGAGGCGGGACTCCCACTTTTTGGGTTGTAGTCCCGCCTCCATCGACTTGTGGCCAACCCACTGTATTTTCCCTTGATTGACCTTGTTAAGCCCGCCCAGCGGGCTTAGCAGGCCAATCAAGGGTCCCTTGGATACAGGTGACGTCAGCCATTGAAATTTCATCTGTCAAGAGCTTTTGACAGATGAAATTTCAGCGTTTGAGAGCTCTGTTAAGCTGTCAAACACTGACAATATGATTTCTAACGTGAGTCCCTGTACTTAGACTCAGTTAGAAATCAATCCAGCACAGAAAGCAGAGACTGCAGCTTTTGACAGCTCCGCGGCCATTCTGCTTTCTGTGCCGGTGAGCTGAGGGACTCCCGAGAACTGAAGGAAGGAAGCCTGCAGGACAAAGTTAAGGTAAGTACAAATTCTTAAAACACTTTACACACACCAAACACACTTACCTCTGCACTCATGCACCCATCACTCACCTGCACACCGGACATCTCGACCCCTCCAAGCCCTCCAGACCGACGGTCCGCCTCGCTAAATCGGCGTGGTTCGGACCTGTCGGGAAGCCCACACCTCAGGGCTGAAAATAGGGATTAGGCAAAAAACTGCCTGTTAACTACCTGTTAACAGGCAGTTTATTGGCACTAATCCCCTTCCCGCCTCGGGGAGGCGGGTCCCAGCACAGGTCGGGTACCCGCCTCCTGCGAAACTGGCATGGAGGCGAGTTGGCGGCGGGATGGGTTCGGGACCCCCGAATCTGCTATTTTCCCACTCCACACGCCTCCAAACCCGCCTCCACGGGCCGGTGAAAATTGAGCCCAATGTGTATGATTTCTCACAACATGTAAGGGTATAAATCTTGAAGATACTAGTTGTATGAAAAGATGTGTTTTATATCAAAACTGCTTCCCCTCAAGGAATGCTCCCTTTTAATTGCCAGTGAGGCCCCGTGCAACAGATGAAACTGATAAGCCCCCTATCTGCATTACCGGGTTCAACAAATTTTAAAATTTACACCTGGAAGTAGGCTTCTTCCGTTCATTATTGGCAGGGAAATCATAAGGACGTTCTTTGTTTGCATGCACTGTATGAAGGAAATCTCCTCCCCACTTATAATAAGAAGAAACTTTGAATGGAAAATGCATCTAGACTGTGTGCTGGCTTGTTATATGCAGCGTAATGGGAATTCTCAATTAGACTGCTGTTTTCCCATTGAATATTGATTTGAGTGGCCATAATCCTACGCAGCAGAATCGTGGTGATGGATCTCAGCCCCCGCAGGCCTAGAGCAGCTTTCACAATCAAGTGTTTCAGCAGCAAGGCCAACAGTCAGTGGTTAAATCAATGATCAGATAGCCTATATCATTGGAATGGTGTGCACTTACTCTGAGAGAGCTGGTGGTGGGCCTTATGGAAATCCCTTTGGAAGTTTTAGGATGGCAAGGTGTATGGTGTCTGCTCCTTGTGCGGCTTGCCTACCAGAACCAGAACTAGAAAATGTCATTCACTTTGCTTCCAATTTCCACCCTTCCCTCACCTTCACATGGTCCATCTCCTACTCTTCCCTTCCCTTCTTCGACTTCTCTGTCTTCATTTCTGGGGATAGGCTATCGACAAACATTCACTATAAGCCCACTGACTCCCAGAGCTACCTGGACTATACTTCCTCCCAACCCGCTTCCTGTAAGGACTCTATTCCATTCTCCCAGTTTCTCCATCTCCGCCGCATCTGTTCTGATGATGCCACCTTCCATACTAGTGCTTCCGATATGTCTTCCTTTTTCCTCAACCGAGGATTCCTCTCTACTGTGGTTGACAGGGCCTTCGACCGTGTCCGTTCCATTTCCCGCACTTCTGCTCTCACCCCTTCCCCTCCTCCCAGAACCATGATAGGGTTCCCCTTGTCCTCACCTTTCACCTCACCAGCCTCCACATTCAACGGATCATCCTCCGCCATTTCCGCCACCTCCAGCGTGATCCCACCACCAAACACATCTTTCCCTCCCCCCCCTTTCAGCATTCCAAAGGGATCTCTTCCTCCACGACACCCTGGCCCACTCCTCTATCACCCCCAACACCCCTTCCCTTCCCACGGCACCTTCCTGTGCAAGCGCAGGAGATGCAACACCTGCCCTTTTACCTCCTCCCTTCCAGGGCCCCAAACACTCCAAGGTGAAACAGCGATTTATTTGTACTTCTTGCAATTTAGTATATTGTATTCGCTGCTCACGATGCAGTCTCCTCTACATTGGGGAGACCAAACGCAGATTGGGTGACCGCTTTGCGGAACACCTCCGTTCAGTCCGAAAGCGTGACCCTGAGCTTCCAGTCGCCTGTCACTTTAATTCTCCGCTCCACTCCCACTCTGATCTCTCCGTCCTCGGCCACTTACACTGTTCCAATGAAGCTCAACGTAAGCTCGAGGAACAGCACCTCCTCTTTCGATTAGACACAGCCTTCTGGACTCAACGTTGAGTTCAACAATTTCAGACCATAACCTCTGCCCCTGTCATTTTTCTTCCTCTCTCATGGCAGCTGTTGATGATTCTGCCATTGCCATTTACACCTCATCTAGAGCCATCTTTTGTTTCTTAACTTGTCCCATTACCATCTCCTTTTGCCTTGCACCATCATCCCTTTTGTCTTTTAATCTCTTCTGCCTTCCACCCAATCACAGACCTTCCCTTTTGTTCTTTCCTCCCCTCCTCCCTTTCCCTGCCCCTGCACTTGCTTAAAAATCTGTTACTTCTCTAACCTTTTCCAGTTCTGACGAAGGGTCATCAACCTGAAACGCTAACTCTGTTTCTCTCTCCACGATGCTGCCTGACCTTCTGAGTGTTTCCAGCATTTTCTGTTGTTATTTCTGATTTCCAGCATCCGCAGCATTTTGCTATTCTACCAGAACTAAATTGGCTGCAGTCTGAATCAGGTTTTCTTTTCCCCCCTGTTATCGCTGGTAGCAGTGCTCAAGTGGTGTGGCAGCTGATTCTTACCAGCGGACCGGCCACCTGAGTGATACCAGTGCCCCTTTTCATTCCATGTATTTCCTCTGGTGTGTTTCAAGATGGAGAATCGAGAAGATACCACCCCAAGGCAGGGAAGATGTCAATGCAGGGTGAGGACAATATCACACACCTGTGGTGACGTAAAGTAATGCCCTTTCTGCTCTGCATCAAGTGTGTAATACCTCACTATCCTGTGCCACTGTCCTCTCAGCCGCATGCTGACGTACAAGCTCAATGTCATAAGTAAGAGGTGCAGCGGTGGCCCTGTTATATTCCACCACTGCCATCTTTCTGGGATAAATATGAACACAGGAAAAGGCTATTTGACCCAGTGAAGCTCATCTCTCCAGCAGCCTGATTCTCACATTGGATTTAGTGACCCACAAAGGGAGCAGTACTGAAGACATTCAAGAAACAAGGGTAGATAGGCTTGTACAACTTGCTTCAGAGTGAGGTAAAATGAGTTAACTCATCTCCAGCTCGTGTCCTGTACAATGGTAGAGCTGGTGGTTTGCTGTAATGCGATGTGTGCCTGAGTTGTATTTTCCAAGTTGCAGAATAATTCAATTGTTCTGATAATTGATGCTGTTATCTGTCCTGTTCAAATCTCTTTTTAACAATTGCCAAGAAGAGTCGCTCCTCATCAAGTAACAGCTCTGTTAGGACAGCCATATTTCTACTTTGTAGCTAGTGTCAGTGCGATCTTGTGCTCCCAGGTCAGGTACACCATGAATTAGATGCAATGTCGGATGCAGCTGCCTGCACCTGTCATATTCTTGATGTGGTACAAATCCTTGTAATTTCTGAATAGTCTTATTTTTGAGTGTCTTGCTTTCCAAAAGGCTACAGGCACTGCTTGAGTATTCCTTCAGTGTTTTCGTGCATACTTCCAGCTAGTGCTGTAAATTGAATGGATGATATGAAAAGGAACCTAACGACCTTTCACTGCGCTGCCACTTGGGACCGGAGTAGGCAACAGAAGTTATAAGTCACCGGTGCATCTCCTTCAATTATTTCTGCCTTCAGTTGCAAGCGCTTATTTGGAATGCATTTCACACTGAGAGCTTACTGCCTTCCCAATGTTTCCCAATTACTCCATTTGAAAAGAGGTAAGTCTCTGCATTTTTATTAGTATATCGCGGCCTAGGCTTTTCCCCCAATTCCCCTCATCCCTCCCCATTGATTGGGAGGTACCGCTGTCAGGGAAATGCACCGACTCCGTTTGACCTTCCAGGGTTGGGGCCATTTAAAAAATTTGTTCTTGGGACGTGGATGATGCGGGCAAGGCCACATTTATTGTCCATCCCCAGTTGCCTTTGAGAAGGTAGTGGTGGGCCTACACCTTGCACTGCTGCAGTCCTTGTGGTGGCGGTAGTCCCACAATGCTGTTAGGTAGAGAATTCCAGGATTCTGGCACAGCGGCAATGAAGGAACAGCATCGTATGTCCAAGTCAGGATGGTGGGTGATTTGGAGGGGAATTTGGACATGACAGTGCTCCCACAACATTGTCACAATTGTCCTTCTTGGCCATAGAGGTCTTGAGGCAGTGAGATGTTGTCGAAGTAACCGTGGAGAGTTGCTGCAGTGCATCCTGTAGATCATACAGTGTGAAATGTGTCCATTTTAATAAAAATTTAACATTTAAAGAACTTTTTCAAAAAAAATTGTTACTTTGTCCATCTTTATTTCAGGTTTGCCTTTTCCCCGTGTGAGAGCCCCAATCTTTGTTTTGCTCTCTCTAACATTTTTAAAAAGTTAGAATTTTAAGAGCTTACTCACTTCCTTGTTCGCGGTCTCTGAGAATTCTGCCTTTTGATTGGCTGCTTAAATAGCCTGTTGACGTCACAGCAGTTCACGCAAGGGGATCACCATTGATTTGAATTGAATGTCGGAAAACCCGAAATTCTTACACAGGGATCGTGAGATCCTTGTGTGAAGCGTACCTCAGGGCCAGCAGCGAACCCCTTCGCTTCACTGCTGACCACAAATTCCGGGCCAAAATATTGGGCCAAATATTGCTGGCTATGGGTTTGGTCAGTTGAACTGAACCCAAGGCAGATGCTTAAGGATGTGGAATCTGGTCACTGTAACATTCAGATAGCATCATTGTGACCATAATCAAGACAAATGAAAGTTAGAATTTCCAAATTAAACTAATTTGAGGTAATTTTTTTGCTCAGGGAATAAAATTCAAAATTTCTGGTTTGTGCCATCTGTATAAGCTGGTACAGATCAGTCTGTCACCAGCAGCCTCCTTTATAACTGGCTGCAGTGTGTTCAAAATCATCTCATTTAAAGAATTCCCAGACTAAACCATTAGTCAAAATAGCAGCTGTGTTAATCAAAGTAACAACTGTTGTATTTGTGTACTGATGAGGTTTTGTTTGCAATTTGGGCTATAAATATAAATAAATCAAATGCCTTGGGGCATTTTACGACGTTAAAGGCACTAATAAATGCAAGTTGTTGTTGTTGATACGGCCTCCTTTTAGATCTCTTATTGTAATAAAAACAAGTATCTTCTGCTAATTAAAACACTTCCATCACCAAACCAAAACCATGGAGCATGGGTTATACCACAAATTAAAACAGATTAAAAGTGTTCTTATTTTTCATCAAACATTGTTCCTGGAAGCCTGTTAGATAATATTCGTGATTCCATTAGGAGGTATGTAAATCCCACAGTGCGGGCTTCACACTAGCATCAGGCAAACATAAGACGTACATCATCAGCAAGCAGATGATATGAAGCCAAGTAAACAAGAGGACAATTTACGCCAGACCCTCTCTAGGACGAGAAAATGACACTATGGTGAAGAAATTGCTCTAATAATCGGATGCTAGCAACAAGATGTAGACTTAAATTATTTTGGGTTGTCACAAATCGCACAAATTGGCTTATTTCTCCTTCATATCATTCGCTAGCACCAGAGGTGATGTACCTTGATGGATAGAATCTGTCTGCCGATGACATTTTCTGTAGAATCACTGCTCTGCTAAGTCGCTAATGAGATCACATCTGAAGGATATAGCTGTGGAAATAAAAGGCAAGTAGGTGACAGGATTCCCATGTGGACCTTGCAACAGCTGCATGACACTCAATGTAATATTTAGGTTCGAAGGAATGAGACATTGTGCAACTAATGTGGGTTTTAGTGAACCCGGGCTATTTTGGCACAAGCTAAAGTCAGATAGTAAATTCATTGACGCTGCTGAACTACAAACTGCTCTACAACATGATCATTTGGAGTATTTTGAACCTAGTTTATTATCTAATTTCGTTCGTCCGAGGCCCTATCTGCTCTCTAAGGTGGAAGTAAAAGACCCCATGCTACTATTGCGAAGAAGAGCAGGGGAGTTCTCCTTAGTGTCCTGGCCAATATTTATCCCTCAATCAGCAACTAACAAAACAGATTATCTGGTCAATATCACATTGCTGTTTGTGGGAGCTTGCTATGCAGTACAACAGTGGCTACACTTCAAAAGTACTTCATTGGCTGTAAAGCGCTTTGGGACGTCCTGAGGTCATGAAAGGTGCTGTATAAATGCAAGTCTTTCTTTTTTTTTCAATATCAAAGAAGACAGCTGGAATATCATCTCATTTTCTACACTGAGTTCTTTGATGACTGATGAGACTGCAGATTGAACAGTGGATCCCAGATACTCCAGGTTGGGAATCTCGATTTTTCAGTCGAGACTTCCTGAGCTAGCGTTTACATTCAGCATCAGCAATGCGACGGGCCTCATAGTAGGAGGCGCCTTCATGGTTGGTTTTTCCCCATGCTTTCTTATCTTGAGCAAGTTGTTCCCACTTATGGACATCTATTTTGCACTGTTGCAGAGTCGCATTTAAGCAGTCTGTGTATCTTTAACGCCGACCACCACAAGATCGCTTCCCAGTTGTCAATGCGCCATGAAAGATCATCTTCAGGACTCGTTCATCAGACATTCACACATTAAGAGCACATCAGCTATAATCGTCAGAAGTTGCTCCCTCAACACCCCTCCTCCTCCACATCACACTTTGAGACAGGAGGTACCATAAAAGCACAGGACACCAAACATGCTGTGCACATTGCCAATCACCAAGCCTAGAGGGACACCATGCCCATATGTGTAAGCTGGCTGGGTACAGTTAGCTGAGTAACTTGGGCTTTCTTCTTAGCCTGCTGTTTATACTAGTCCACAGCCTGCCACTCTCCTCGCTGCAGCTCAGGAATGTTGTCAGTCAGCCCTCCCCGATGTCCTCTGCCAAGACTGCCGAGACAAGCTCAAATGCCACGAAACCTCCTGGAAACTGAACTTGGCGTGCATCCTTCCAGTACATACCCCAGCAATAATGAAAGCATTATAATATTGTATATTATTGCGGGGCATGTTTCAATAGGCCAATTTGCACGACATATAGTTACGTTGTTACAGTAGAGATTGTCGCAGTATTACTGTGCATCATTGTGGCCTTGCAGTAGCCTTATAAACTGATTACACGATCATGTTCATGTTCTAATTTTATCATTTTAAATGATTATTGGTCACGACACTCTAAGCACTGCTCTAAGAGAAGTATAACCATTTAATTCAACTCGTACAGAAGGGCTTTGGTTAGCAAGGTGGCACCTTATATTTGAATGAAAAGAGACTTGGTTCATGGCACTAATTGTGAAATTCTGTGTCAGTGGAACAACTAACTGGTTTCTCCATAAAGGTTTGTGCCACAACAATAAGTCTAATTGCTTTCAATTTAGGCCCAGGAACAGCTAAAAAGGTCAAAATCGCCGCATTGAGGCGAATGATAGGTTTTGTTTGAAAGTTATGCTCACTACTGAAGGGTGAAGATCAGACGTAGCAACACAATGTAACAATATCAGCATGTAAACACTGCCGTGTTGTATTTTTCATTTGGAGCAAGGTTTGTGCGCAGTGAAACTGTATATTATGCAAATCATCTTGGGTTATCTGGGACCGAGTCGAGATGTCCCCAAGTTAGCTGATCCACGATTCACTGTGATCATGACCTAAAATATGGATGATTTCAAGCCCCGCCATTTCTTTTGTGCAGATTCAGAGGAATGCATTCTCAGTGTTCTTTGATGAGAAGTTCTCCATTCCACTGGACCCGTCTGCTCTTGAGGAGAACAGTCTACGGTTTTCTGTATTTGGAATTGACGAAGACGACAGAAACATCAGCACAGGTTTGGCAGACCTGAAGCTGTCAGATCTGGATCTCAGCTACCGAGCCTTCAATGCTTGGCTTTACCTGCAGGATGTCAATAAGGTGAGGGAAGCACAAAACAAGGATATCTTCCTTTTTGCATTGGAACATGCAGCAAGGGCCAGTTACAAAGTGCAATGCACTTTTTACAGTGCAGTGTGAGGCTCTTAAAAATGACCCTCAGGTTCCATTCATAATTCTTAAGGCACTCTGATTATTTACCAATGTAATTAGTATAGGCTGGAAAATGTCCTAAGCCAGTAGCACTCGAGGGATGAATCACTGTAAGAGAAGTAGAACCATTCAATAACAATTAGGGTTGAGGTAAAACTGTATCATGATTAAGTCATGATGCGGAGATTAAGATGATTAAGTCCATTGATGTTTAACTTTATGATAGTGAGTTAGACATAACGATCATAGCTGTGGGGACTGAGATGTAATTATCTGACAGTGAGGATGTAATTCTTCTTTAGTTACGGAGGCTGAGGTATAATATTCACCATTGTGAGGGCAACAAAAAATATAATGGTCACAGTGGATGTGGCTCCACCACAAAGTTAACCTTCTGACAAGCAAAACAATGGTTCGGATTGAAAGCGCTTGTCAAACATTACAGTTCTGTCTATTTGGTGGCATTTTAGTGGGTTGCTGAACCGTTGTGCAGAGAACTGACCATACTTTTGTCTGTACAGGCGACAGATACGGTTGGAGAAATCCTGCTCTCACTCAGTTACCTGCCTACAGCAGAACGGCTGACAGTGGTGGTGGTCAAAGCCAAAAACCTGATCTGGAACAATGGAAAGACCACATCTGGTAAGATGAAGCAGGTGGTGGGGATGAGCCTGGGAATTACCAACTAATTAACTGAAGACTGGTAGTGAGGAAAAATTCTCAAAGTCCATTAGGATTGGATGCAGTACTTGATGCTTCACAAATCTGGAGGACTTCTTGGTAGATGAGAGAAATCCAGTGACTATTAATTACTTGCCATTTCCATTAGAAATGATAAAAATACCACATATAAAGACAATGATAAGGATGTAATTCCCTCATACACAAAGACCGAGTTGTTTAAGGCATCAAGACTCATGGATTTAGTAGTCAAATAACTTAACCAGATGAAAATTGTTCTGGCTTGCCCGTTGATTGCATATTAATAAATATTGTGGCGTAGCATAGTTCTTGTATTGTAAATTATGCAGGTTGTTCCAAGTGATATGGTCAGGTGACAAGGATAAAGAGGCTGGGGCCAGTTAGGTGGGAGGGATAATGACGGCAGATGGATTTAACGTGGATAATGTTTCTGAACCTCTGGCCTCAGATGTTGGTCAAATATTCTATCGAGGAGATAGTGAAAGATAAGGTAAGTGGGCGGATTCACTGCCTGCAGAAAAACAATACAGCCCACACAGAGGAAAATCAGAAGCCCGTATTTCCATACGGGTGCTGAGCCTAAAAGGAATAATGTAAGCTTCATTTAAATGAAATTTTACAGTATAAGCATTTTACACCAAATTGGACTTCAAGGAAGTAACTGTAAGATGATAAACTCAGTGGCATTTACCTTTTCAATTCTTTCCAGGCAATATTTATGTATTAGATTCATGTTAAAGTACTTTTCAATATGGTAAGTGCAGAATGCTAATTGTCATCTGCAGTTTCCCACTGTGATCCAGACCAGAGAAGCTCTGATTTCATTCAATATGAGCAGCTTTGAACCTTCTCCAGGAAAATCAAATTACCTGTTTTTTAATTATTGGTGTTATACTTGTAAGTGTATCTCTGAAAATAGAAACTTTCAGTATGTCGTGCTAATTCCTACAAACCATGGTGAAATTTGACATGGCGATACTGATACAATGAGACTGTCTATCTCCTGGAGGTGCAAACTTGCACTGAAATTCCTATGAAGTGAGCCTAAACCCTCAGATGCAATTAGATAATGTTGTGTTTGGTGTAGTTTTATCATGTCTGTATTTACTGTGTGTAGTGTGTGTTGATCCTGTTGGTGTTCACTGGGTATAATGTTGATCCTGTCACTATTCACTGTGTGTAGTGTGTGTTGATCCTGTCACTATTCACTGTGTAGAGTGTTGATCCTGTCACTATTCACTGTGTGTAGTGTGTGTTGATCCTGTCACTATTCACTGTGTGTAGTGTGTGTTGATCCTGTCACTATTCACTGTGTGTAGTGTGTGTTGATCCTGTCACTATTCACTGTGTGTAGTGTGTGTTGATCCTGTCACTATTCACTATGTAGTGTGTGTTGATCCTGTCACTATTCACTGTGTGTAGTGTGTTGATCCTGTCACTATTCACTGTGTGTAGTGTGTGTTGATTCTGTCACTATTCACTATGTAGTGTGTGCTGAAACTGTCACTATTCACTGTGTGTAGTGTGAGTTGATCCTGTCACTATTCACTGTGTGTAGTGTATGTTGATCCTGTCACTATTCACTGTGTGTAGTGTGTGTTGATCCTGTCACTATTCACTGTGTGTAGTGTGTGTTGATCCTGTCACTATTCACTGTGTAGTGTGTGTTGATCCTGTCACTATTCACTGTGTGTAGTGTGAGTTGATTCTGTCACTATTCACTATGTAGTGTGTGCTGAAACTGTCACTATTCACTGTGTGTAGTGTGAGTTGATCCTGTCACTATTCACTGTGTGTAGTGTGTGTTGATTCTGTCACTATTCACTATGTAGTGTGTGCTGAAACTGTCACTATTCACTGTGTGTAGTGTGAGTTGATCCTGCCACTATTCACTGTGTGTAGTGTGTGTTGATCCTGTCACTATTCACTGTGTGTAGTGTGTGTTGATTCTGTCACTATTCACTATGTAGTGTGTGCTGAAACTGTCACTATTCACTGTGTGTAGTGTGTGTTGATCCTGTCACTATTCACTGTGTAGTGTGTGTTGATCCTGTCACTATTCACTGTGTGTAGTGTGTGTTGATCCTGTCACTATTCACTGTGTGTAGTGTGTGTTGATCCTGTCACTATTCACTGTGTAGTGTGTGTTGATCCTGTCACTATTCACTGTGTAGTGTGTGTTGATCCTGTCACTATTCACTGTGTGTAGTGTGTGTTGATCCTGTCACTATTCACTGTGTGTAGTGTGTGTTGATCCTGTCACTATTCACTGTGTGTAGTGTGTGTTGATCCTGTCACTATTCACTGTGTGTAGTGTGTGTTGATCCTGTCACTATTCACTGTGTGTAGTGTGTGTTGATCCTGTCACTATTCACTGTGTGTAGTGTGTGTTGATCCTGTCACTATTCACTGTGTAGTGTGTGTTGATCCTGTCACTATTCACTGTGTAGTGTGTGTTGATCCTGTCACTATTCACTGTGTGTAGTGTGTGTTGATCCTGTCACTATTCACTGTGTGTAGTGTGTGTTGATCCTGTCACTATTCACTGTGTGTAGTGTGTGTTGATCCTGTCACTATTCACTGTGTGTAGTGTGTGTTGATCCTGTCACTATTCACTGTGTGTAGTGTGTGTTGATCCTGTCACTATTCACTGTGTGTAGTGTGTGTTGATCTGTCACTATTCACTGTGTGTAGTGTGTGTTGATCCTGTCACTATTCACTGTGTGTAGTGTGTGTTGATCCTGTCACTATTCACTGTGTGTAGTGTGTGTTGATCCTGTCACTATTCACTGTGTGTAGTGTGTGTTGATCCTGTCACTATTCACTGTGTGTAGTGTGTGTTGATCCTGTCACTATTCACTGTGTGTAGTGTGTGTTGATCCTGTCACTATTCACTGTGTGTAGTGTGTGTTGATTCTGTCACTATTCACTGTGTAGTGTGTGTTGATCCTGTCACTATTCACTGTGTGTAGTGTGTGTTGATCCTGTCACTATTCACTGTGTAGTGTGTGTTGATCCTGTCACTATTCACTGTGTGTAGTGTGTGTTGATCCTGTCACTATTCACTGTGTGTAGTGTGTGTTGATTCTGTCACTATTCACTGTGTAGTGTGTGTTGATCCTGTCACTATTCACTGTGTGTAGTGTGTGTTGATCCTGTCACTATTCACTGTGTAGTGTGTGTTGATCCTGTCACTATTCACTGTGTAGTGTGTGTTGATCCTGTCACTATTCACTGTGTGTAGTGTGTGTTGATCCTGTCACTATTCACTGTGTGTAGTGTGAGTTGATCCTGTCACTATTCACTGTGTGTAGTGTGTGTTGATCCTGTCACTATTCACTGTGTGTAGTGTGTGTTGATCCTGTCACTATTCACTGTGTGTAGTGTGTGTTGATCCTGTCACTATTCACTGTGTGTAGTGTGTGTTGATCCTGTCACTATTCACTGTGTGTAGTGTGTGTTGATCCTGTCACTATTCACTGTGTGTAGTGTGTGTTGATCCTGTCACTATTCACTGTGTGTAGTGTGTGTTGATCCTGTCACTATTCACTGTGTGTAGTGTGTTGATCCTGTCACTATTCACTGTGTGTAGTGTGTGTTGATTCTGTCACTATTCACTGTGTGTAGTGTGTGTTGTTCCTGTCACTATTCACTGTGTGTAGTGTGTGTTGTTCCTGTCACTATTCACTGTGTGTAGTGTGTGTTGATCCTGTCACTATTCACTGTGTGTAGTGTGTGTTGATCCTGTCACTATTCACTGTGTAGTGTGAGTTGATCCTGTCACTATTCACTGTGTGTAGTGTGTTGATCCTGTCACTATTCACTGTGTGTAGTGTGTTGATCCTGTCACTATTCACTGTGTGTAGTGTGAGTTGATCCTGTCACTATTCACTGTGTGTAGTGTGTTGATCCTGTCACTATTCACTGTGTGTAGTGTGTTGATCCTGTCACTATTCACTGTGTGTAGTGTGTTGATTCTGTCACTATTCACTGTGTGTAGTGTGTGTTGTTCCTGTCACTATTCACTGTGTGTAGTGTGTGTTGTTCCTGTCACTATTCACTGTGTGTAGTGTGTGTTGATCCTGTCACTATTCACTGTGTGTAGTGTGTGTTGATCGTGTCACTATTCACTGTGTGTAGTGTGTGTTGATCCTGTCACTATTCACTGTGTGTAGTGTGTGTTGATCCTGTCACTATTCACTGTGTGTAGTGTGTGTTGATTCTGTCACTATTCACTGTGTAGTGTGTGTTGATTCTGTCACTATTCACTGTGTGTAGTGTGTGTTGATCCTGTCACTATTCACTGTGTGTAGTGTGTGTTGATCCTGTCACTATTCACTGTGTGTAGTGTGTGTTGATCCTGTCACTATTCACTGTGTGTAGTGTGTGTTGATCCTGTCACTATTCACTGTGTGTAGTGTGTGTTGATCCTGTCACTATTCACTGTGTGTAGTGTGTGTTGATCCTGTCACTATTCACTGTGTGTAGTGTGTTGATCCTGTCACTATTCACTGTGTGTAGTGTGTGTTGATCCTGTCACTATTCACTGTGTGTAGTGTGTGTTGATCCTGTCACTATTCACTGTGTGTAGTGTGTGTTGATCCTGTCACTATTCACTGTGTGTAGTGTGTGTTGATCCTGTCACTATTCACTGTGTGTAGTGTGTGTTGATCCTGTCACTATTCACTGTGTGTAGTGTGTGTTGATCCTGTCACTATTCACTGTGTGTAGTGTGTGTTGATCCTGTCACTATTCACTGTGTGTAGTGTGTGTTGATCCTGTCACTATTCACTGTGTGTAGTGTGTGTTGATCCTGTCACTATTCACTGTGTGTAGTGTGTGTTGATCCTGTCACTATTCACTGTGTGTAGTGTGTGTTGATCCTGTCACTATTCACTGTGTGTAGTGTGTTGATCCTGTCACTATTCACTGTGTGTAGTGTGTGTTGATCCTGTCACTATTCACTGTGTGTAGTGTGTGTTGATCCTGTCACTATTCACTGTGTAGTGTGTGTTGATCCTGTCACTATTCACTGTGTGTAGTGTGTGTTGATCTGTCACTATTCACTGTGTGTAGTGTGTTGATCCTGTCACTATTCACTGTGTGTAGTGTGTGTTGATCCTGTCACTATTCACTGTGTGTAGTGTGTGTTGATCCTGTCACTATTCACTGTGTGTAGTGTGTGTTGATCCTGTCACTATTCACTGTGTGTAGTGTGTGTTGATCCTGTCACTATTCACTGTGTGTAGTGTGTGTTGATCCTGTCACTATTCACTGTGTGTAGTGTGTGTTGATCCTGTCACTATTCACTGTGTGTAGTGTGTGTTGATCCTGTCACTATTCACTGTGTGTAGTGTGTGTTGATCCTGTCACTATTCACTGTGTGTAGTGTGTGTTGATCCTGTCACTATTCACTGTGTGTAGTGTGTGTTGATCCTGTCACTATTCACTGTGTGTAGTGTGTGTTGATCCTGTCACTATTCACTGTGTGTAGTGTGTGTTGATCCTGTCACTATTCACTGTGTGTAGTGTGTGTTGATCCTGTCACTATTCACTGTGTGTAGTGTGTGTTGATCCTGTCACTATTCACTGTGTGTAGTGTGTGTTGATCCTGTCACTATTCACTGTGTGTAGTGTGTGTTGATCCTGTCACTATTCACTGTGTGTAGTGTGTGTTGATCCTGTCACTATTCACTGTGTGTAGTGTGTGTTGATCCTGTCACTATTCACTGTGTGTAGTGTGTGTTGATCCTGTCACTATTCACTGTGTGTAGTGTGTGTTGATCCTGTCACTATTCACTGTGTGTAGTGTGTGTTGATCCTGTCACTATTCACTGTGTGTAGTGTGTGTTGATCCTGTCACTATTCACTGTGTGTAGTGTGTGTTGATCCTGTCACTATTCACTGTGTGTAGTGTGTGTTGATCCTGTCACTATTCACTGTGTGTAGTGTGTGTTGATCCTGTCACTATTCACTGTGTGTAGTGTGTGTTGATCCTGTCACTATTCACTGTGTGTAGTGTGTGTTGATCCTGTCACTATTCACTGTGTGTAGTGTGTGTTGATCCTGTCACTATTCACTGTGTGTAGTGTGTGTTGATCCTGTCACTATTCACTGTGTGTAGTGTGTGTTGATCCTGTCACTATTCACTGTGTGTAGTGTGTGTTGATCCTGTCACTATTCACTGTGTGTAGTGTGTGTTGATCCTGTCACTATTCACTGTGTGTAGTGTGTGTTGATCCTGTCACTATTCACTGTGTGTAGTGTGTGTTGATCCTGTCACTATTCACTGTGTGTAGTGTGTGTTGATCCTGTCACTATTCACTGTGTGTAGTGTGTGTTGATCCTGTCACTATTCACTGTGTGTAGTGTGTGTTGATCCTGTCACTATTCACTGTGTGTAGTGTGTGTTGATCCTGTCACTATTCACTGTGTGTAGTGTGTGTTGATCCTGTCACTATTCACTGTGTGTAGTGTGTGTTGATCCTGTCACTATTCACTGTGTGTAGTGTGTTGATCCTGTCACTATTCACTGTGTGTAGTGTGTGTTGATCCTGTCACTATTCACTGTGTGTAGTGTGTGTTGATCCTGTCACTATTCACTGTGTGTAGTGTGTGTTGATCCTGTCACTATTCACTGTGTGTAGTGTGTGTTGATCCTGTCACTATTCACTGTGTGTAGTGTGTGTTGATCCTGTCACTATTCACTGTGTGTAGTGTGTGTTGATTCTGTCACTATTCACTGTGTGTAGTGTGTGTTGATCCTGTCACTATTCACTGTGTGTAGTGTGTGTTGATCCTGTCACTATTCACTGTGTGTAGTGTGTGTTGATCCTGTCACTATTCACTGTGTGTAGTGTGTTGATCCTGTCACTATTCACTGTGTGTAGTGTGTGTTGATCCTGTCACTATTCACTGTGTGTAGTGTGTTGATCCTGTCACTATTCACTGTGTGTAGTGTGTGTTGATCCTGTCACTATTCACTGTGTAGTGTGTGTTGATTCTGTCACTATTCACTGTGTGTAGTGTGTGTTGATCCTGTCACTATTCACTGTGTGTAGTGTGTGTTGATCCTGTCACTATTCACTGTGTGTAGTGTGTTGATCCTGTCACTATTCACTGTGTGTAGTGTGTGTTGATCTGTCACTATTCACTGTGTGTAGTGTGTGTTGATCCTGTCACTATTCACTGTGTGTAGTGTGTGTTGATCCTGTCACTATTCACTGTGTGTAGTGTGTGTTGATCCTGTCACTATTCACTGTGTGTAGTGTGTGTTGATCCTGTCACTATTCACTGTGTGTAGTGTGTGTTGATCCTGTCACTATTCACTGTGTGTAGTGTGTGTTGATCCTGTCACTATTCACTGTGTGTAGTGTGTGTTGATCCTGTCACTATTCACTGTGTGTAGTGTGTGTTGATCCTGTCACTATTCACTGTGTGTAGTGTGTGTTGATCCTGTCACTATTCACTGTGTGTAGTGTGTGTTGATCCTGTCACTATTCACTGTGTGTAGTGTGTGTTGATCTGTCACTATTCACTGTGTGTAGTGTGTGTTGATCTGTCACTATTCACTGTGTGTAGTGTGTGTTGATCCTGTCACTATTCACTGTGTGTAGTGTGTGTTGATCCTGTCACTATTCACTGTGTGTAGTGTGTTGATCCTGTCACTATTCACTGTGTGTAGTGTGTGTTGATCCTGTCACTATTCACTGTGTAGTGTGTGTTGATCCTGTCACTATTCACTGTGTGTAGTGTGTGTTGATCCTGTCACTATTCACTGTGTGTAGTGTGTGTTGATCCTGTCACTATTCACTGTGTAGTGTGTGTGTTGATCCTGTCACTATTCACTGTGTGTAGTGTGTGTTGATCCTGTCACTATTCACTGTGTGTAGTGTGTGTTGATCCTGTCACTATTCACTGTGTGTAGTGTGTGTTGATCTGTCACTATTCACTGTGTGTAGTGTGTGTTGATCCTGTCACTATTCACTGTGTGTAGTGTGTGTTGATCCTGTCACTATTCACTGTGTGTAGTGTGTGTTGATCCTGTCACTATTCACTGTGTGTAGTGTGTGTTGATCCTGTCACTATTCACTGTGTGTAGTGTGTGTTGATCCTGTCACTATTCACTGTGTGTAGTGTGTGTTGATCCTGTCACTATTCACTGTGTGTAGTGTGTGTTGATCCTGTCACTATTCACTGTGTGTAGTGTGTGTTGATCCTGTCACTATTCACTGTGTGTAGTGTGTGTTGATCTGTCACTATTCACTGTGTGTAGTGTGTGTTGGTCCTGTCACTATTCACTGTGTGTAGTGTGTGTTGATCCTGTCACTATTCACTGTGTAGTGTGTGTTGATCCTGTCACTATTCACTGTGTGTAGTGTGTGTTGATCCTGTCACTATTCACTGTGTGTAGTGTGTGTTGATCCTGTCACTATTCACTGTGTGTAGTGTGTTGATCCTGTCACTATTCACTGTGTGTAGTGTGCTGATTCTGTCACTATTCACTGTGTGTAGTGTGTGTTGATCCTGTCACTATTCACAGTGTGTAGTGTGTTGATCCTGTCACTATTCACTGTGTGTAGTGTGAGTTGATCCTGTCACTATTCACAGTGTGTAGTGTGTTGATCCTGTCACTTATCACTGTGTGTAGTGTGTGTTGATCCTGTCACTATTCACTGTGTGTAGTGTGTGTTGATCCTGTCACTATTCACTGTGTGTAGTGTGTGTTGATCCTGTCACTATTCACTGTGTGTAGTGTGTGTTGATCCTGTCACTATTCACTGTGTGTAGTGTGTGTTGATCCTGTCACTATTCACTGTGTAGTGTGTGTTGATCCTGTCACTATTCACTGTGTGTAGTGTGTGTTGATCCTGTCACTATTCACTGTGTGTAGTGTGTGTTGATCCTGTCACTATTCACTGTGTGTAGTGTGTGTTGATCCTGTCACTATTCACTGTGTAGTGTGTGTTGATTCTGTCACTATTCACTGTGTGTAGTGTGAGTTGATCCTGTCACTATTCACTGTGTGTAGTGTGTGTTGATTCTGTCACTATTCACTGTGTAGTGTGAGTTGATCCTGTCACTATTCACTGTGTGTAGTGTGTGTTGATCCTGTCACTATTCACTGTGTGTAGTGTGTGTTGATCCTGTCACTATTCACTGTGTGTAGTGTGTGTTGATCCTGTCACTATTCACTGTGTGTAGTGTGTGTTGATCCTGTCACTATTCACTGTGTGTAGTGTGTGTTGATCCTGTCACTATTCACTGTGTGTAGTGTGTGTTGATCCTGTCACTATTCACTGTGTGTAGTGTGTGTTGATCCTGTCACTATTCACTGTGTGTAGTGTGTGTTGATCCTGTCACTATTCACTGTGTGTAGTGTGTGTTGATCCTGTCACTATTCACTGTGTGTAGTGTGTGTTGATCCTGTCACTATTCACTGTGTGTAGTGTGTGTTGATCCTGTCACTATTCACTGTGTGTAGTGTGTGTTGATCCTGTCACTATTCACTGTGTGTAGTGTGTGTTGATCCTGTCACTATTCACTGTGTGTAGTGTGTGTTGATCCTGTCACTATTCACTGTGTGTAGTGTGTGTTGATCCTGTCACTATTCACTGTGTGTAGTGTGTGTTGATCCTGTCACTATTCACTGTGTGTAGTGTGTGTTGATCCTGTCACTATTCACTGTGTAGTGTGTGTTGATCCTGTCACTATTCACTGTGTGTAGTGTGTGTTGATCCTGTCACTATTCACTGTGTGTAGTGTGTGTTGATCCTGTCACTATTCACTGTGTGTAGTGTGTTGATCCTGTCACTATTCACTGTGTGTAGTGTGTGTTGATCCTGTCACTATTCACTGTGTGTAGTGTGTGTTGATCCTGTCACTATTCACTGTGTGTAGTGTGTTGATCCTGTCACTATTCACTGTGTGTAGTGTGTGTTGATCCTGTCACTATTCACTGTGTGTAGTGTGTGTTGATCCTGTCACTATTCACTGTGTGTAGTGTGTGTTGATCCTGTCACTATTCACTGTGTGTAGTGTGTTGATCCTGTCACTATTCACTGTGTGTAGTGTGTGTTGATCCTGTCACTATTCACTGTGTGTAGTGTGTGTTGATCCTGTCACTATTCACTGTGTGTAGTGTGTTGATCCTGTCACTATTCACTGTGTGTAGTGTGTGTTGATCCTGTCACTATTCACTGTGTGTAGTGTGTTGATCCTGTCACTATTCACTGTGTGTAGTGTGTGTTGATCCTGTCACTATTCACTGTGTGTAGTGTGTGTTGATCCTGTCACTATTCACTGTGTGTAGTGTGTGTTGATCCTGTCACTATTCACTGTGTGTAGTGTGTGTTGATCCTGTCACTATTCACTGTGTGTAGTGTGTGTTGATCCTGTCACTATTCACTGTTGTAGTGTGTGTTGATCCTGTCACTATTCACTGTGTGTAGTGTGTGTTGATCCTGTCACTATTCACTGTGTGTAGTGTGTGTTGATCCTGTCACTATTCACTGTGTGTAGTGTGTGTTGATCCTGTCACTATTCACTGTTGTAGTGTGTGTTGATTCCTGTCACTATTCACTGTGTGTAGTGTGTGTTGATCCTGTCACTATTCACTGTGTGTAGTGTGTGTTGATCCTGTCACTATTCACTGTGTAGTGTGTGTTGATTCTGTCACTATTCACTGTGTGTAGTGTGTGTTGATCCTGTCACTATTCACTGTGTGTAGTGTGTGTTGATCCTGTCACTATTCACTGTGTGTAGTGTGTGTTGATCCTGTCACTATTCACTGTATGTAGTGTGTGTTGATCCTGTCACTATTCACTGTGTGTAGTGTGTGTTGATCCTGTCACTATTCACTGTGTGTAGTGTGTGTTGATCCTGTCACTATTCACTGTGTGTAGTGTGTGTTGATCCTGTCACTATTCACTGTGTGTAGTGTGTGTTGATCCTGTCACTATTCACTGTGTGTAGTGTGTGTTGATCCTGTCACTATTCACTGTGTGTAGTGTGTGTTGATCTGTCACTATTCACTGTGTGTAGTGTGTGTTGATCCTGTCACTATTCACTGTGTGTAGTGTGTGTTGATCCTGTCACTATTCACTGTGTGTAGTGTGTGTTGATCCTGTCACTATTCACTGTGTGTAGTGTGTTGATCCTGTCACTATTCACTGTGTGTAGTGTGTGTTGATCCTGTCACTATTCACTGTGTGTAGTGTGTGTTGATCCTGTCACTATTCACTGTGTGTAGTGTGTGTTGATCCTGTCACTATTCACTGTGTGTAGTGTGTGTTGTTCCTGTCACTATTCACTGTGTGTAGTGTGTGTTGATCCTGTCACTATTCACTGTGTGTAGTGTGTGTTGATCCTGTCACTATTCACTGTGTGTAGTGTGTTGATCCTGTCACTATTCACTGTGTGTAGTGTGTTGATCCTGTCACTATTCACTGTGTGTAGTGTGTGTTGATCCTGTCACTATTCACTGTGTGTAGTGTGTTGATCCTGTCACTATTCACTGTGTGTAGTGTGTGTTGATCCTGTCACTATTCACTGTGTGTAGTGTGTTGATCCTGTCACTATTCACTGTGTGTAGTGTGTGTTGATCCTGTCACTATTCACTGTGTGTAGTGTGTGTTGATCCTGTCACTATTCACTGTGTGTAGTGTGTGTTGATTCTGTCACTATTCACTGTGTGTAGTGTGTGTTGATCCTGTCACTATTCACTGTGTGTAGTGTGAGTTGATCCTGTCACTATTCACTGTGTGTAGTGTGTGTTGATCTGTCACTATTCACTGTGTAGTGTGAGTTGATCCTGTCACTATTCACTGTGTGTAGTGTGTGTTGATCCTGTCACTATTCACTGTGTGTAGTGTGAGTTGATCCTGTCACTATTCACTGTGTGTAGTGTGTGTTGATTCCGTCACTATTCACTATGTAGTGTGTGTTGATTCTGTCACTATTCACTGTGTGTAGTGTGTGTTGATCCTGTCACTATTCACTGTGTGTAGTGTGTGTTGATCCTGTCACTATTCACTGTGTGTAGTGTGTGTTGATTCTGTCACTATTCACTGTGTAGTGTGAGTTGATTCTGTCACTATTCACTGTGTGTAGTGTGTGTTGATCCTGTCACTATTCACTGTGTGTAGTGTGTGTTGATCTGTCACTATTCACTGTGTAGTGTGAGTTGATCCTGTCACTATTCACTGTGTGTAGTGTGTGTTGATCCTGTCACTATTCACTGTGTGTAGTGTGTGTTGATCCTGTCACTATTCACTGTGTGTAGTGTGTGTTGATCCTGTCACTATTCACTGTGTGTAGTGTGTGTTGATCCTGTCACTATTCACTGTGTGTAGTGTGTGTTGATCCTGTCACTATTCACTGTGTGTAGTGTGTGTTGATCCTGTCACTATTCACTGTGTGTAGTGTGTGTTGATCCTGTCACTATTCACTGTGTGTAGTGTGTGTTGATCCTGTCACTATTCACTGTGTGTAGTGTGTGTTGATCCTGTCACTATTCACTGTGTGTAGTGTGTGTTGATCCTGTCACTATTCACTGTGTGTAGTGTGTGTTGATCCTGTCACTATTCACTGTGTGTAGTGTGTGTTGATCTGTCACTATTCACTGTGTGTAGTGTGTGTTGATCCTGTCACTATTCACTGTGTAGTGTGTGTTGATCCTGTCACTATTCACTGTGTGTAGTGTGTGTTGATCCTGTCACTATTCACTGTGTGTAGTGTGTGTTGATCCTGTCACTATTCACTGTGTGTAGTGTGTGTTGATCCTGTCACTATTCACTGTGTGTAGTGTGTGTTGATCCTGTCACTATTCACTGTGTGTAGTGTGTGTTGATCCTGTCACTATTCACTGTGTGTAGTGTGTGTTGATCCTGTCACTATTCACTGTGTGTAGTGTGTGTTGATCCTGTCACTATTCACTGTGTGTAGTGTGTGTTGATCCTGTCACTATTCACTGTGTGTAGTGTGTGTTGATCCTGTCACTATTCACTGTGTGTATGTGTGTTGATCTGTCACTATTCACTGTGTGTAGTGTGTGTTGATCCTGTCACTATTCACTGTGTGTAGTGTGTGTTGATCCTGTCACTATTCACTGTGTGTAGTGTGTGTTGATCCTGTCACTATTCACTGTGTGTAGTGTGTTGATCCTGTCACTATTCACTGTGTGTAGTGTGTGTTGATCCTGTCACTATTCACTGTGTGTAGTGTGTGTTGATCCTGTCACTATTCACTGTGTGTAGTGTGTGTTGATCCTGTCACTATTCACTGTGTGTAGTGTGTGTTGATCCTGTCACTATTCACTGTGTGTAGTGTGTGTTGATCCTGTCACTATTCACTGTGTGTAGTGTGTGTTGATCCTGTCACTATTCACTGTGTGTAGTGTGTGTTGATCCTGTCACTATTCACTGTGTGTAGTGTGTGTTGATCCTGTCACTATTCACTGTGTGTAGTGTGTGTTGATCCTGTCACTATTCACTGTGTGTAGTGTGTTGATCCTGTCACTATTCACTGTGTGTAGTGTGTGTTGATCCTGTCACTATTCACTGTGTGTAGTGTGTGTTGATCCTGTCACTATTCACTGTGTGTAGTGTGTGTTGATCCTGTCACTATTCACTGTGTGTAGTGTGTGTTGATCCTGTCACTATTCACTGTGTGTAGTGTGTGTTGATTCTGTCACTATTCACTGTGTGTAGTGTGTGTTGATCCTGTCACTATTCACTGTGTGTAGTGTGAGTTGATCCTGTCACTATTCACTGTGTGTAGTGTGTGTTGATTCTGTCACTATTCACTATGTAGTGTGAGTTTATTCTGTCACTATTCACTGTGTGTAGTGTGAGTTGATCCTGTCACTATTCACTCTGTGTAGTGTGAGTTGATCCTGTCACTATTCACTGTGTGTAGTGTGTGTTGATTCCGTCACTATTCACTATGTAGTGTGAGTTTATTCTGTCACTATTCACTGTGTGTAGTGTGTGTTGATCCTGTCACTATTCACTGTGTGTAGTGTGTGTTGATCCTGTCACTATTCACTGTGTGTAGTGTGTGTTGATTCTGTCACTATTCACTATGTAGTGTGAGTTTATTCTGTCACTATTCACTGTGTGTAGTGTGAGTTGATCCTGTCACTATTCACTGTGTGTAGTGTGTGTTGATTCTGTCACTATTCACTATGTAGTGTGAGTTTATTCTGTCACTATTCACTGTGTGTAGTGTGTGTTGATCCTGTCACTATTCACTGTGTGTAGTGTGTGTTGATCCTGTCACTATTCACTGTGTGTAGTGTGTGTTGATCCTGTCACTATTCACTGTGTGTAGTGTGTGTTGTTCCTGTCACTATTCACTGTGTGTAGTGTGCGTTGATCCTGTCACTATTCACTGTGTGTAGTGTGAGTTGATCCTGTCACTATTCACTGTATGTAGTGTGTGTTGATCCTGTCACTATTCACTGTGTGTAGTGTGTGTTGATCCTGTCACTATTCACTGTGTGTAGTGTGTGTTGATCTTGTCACTATTCACTGTGTGTAGTGTGTGTTGATCCTGTCACTATTCACTGTGTGTAGTGTGTGTTGATCCTGTCACTATTCACTGTGTGTAGTGTGTGTTGATTCTGTCACTATTCACTGTGTGTAGTGTGTGTTGATCCTGTCACTATTCACTATGTAGTGTGTGTTGATCCTGTCACTATTTACTGTGTGTAGTGTGTGTTGATCCTGTCACTATTCACTGTGTGTAGTGTGTGTTGATCCTGTCACTATTCACTGTGTGTAGTGTGTGTTGATCCTGTCACTATTCACTGTGTGTAGTGTGTTGATCCTGTCACTATTCACTGTGTGTAGTGTGTGTTGATCCTGTCACTATTCACTGTGTGTAGTGTGTGTTGATCCTGTCACTATTCACTGTGTGTAGTGTGTGTTGATCCTGTCACTATTCACTGTGTGTAGTGTGTGTTGATCCTGTCACTATTCACTGTGTGTAGTGTGTGTTGATCCTGTCACTATTCACTGTGTGTAGTGTGTGTTGATCCTGTCACTATTCACTGTGTGTAGTGTGTGTTGATCCTGTCACTATTCACTGTGTGTAGTGTGTGTTGATCCTGTCACTATTCACTGTGTGTAGTGTGTGTTGATCCTGTCACTATTCACTGTGTGTAGTGTGTGTTGATCCTGTCACTATTCACTGTGTGTAGTGTGTGTTGATCCTGTCACTATTCACTGTGTGTAGTGTGTGTTGATCCTGTCACTATTCACTGTGTGTAGTGTGTGTTGATCCTGTCACTATTCACTGTGTGTAGTGTGTGTTGATCCTGTCACTATTCACTGTGTGTCGTGTGTGTTGATCCTGTCACTATTCACTGTGTGTAGTGTGTGTTGATCCTGTCACTATTCACTGTGTGTAGTGTGTGTTGATCCTGTCACTATTCATTGTGTGTCGTGTGTGTTGATCCTGTCACTATTCACTGTCTGTAGTGTGTGTTGATCCTGTCACTATTCACTGTGTGTAGTGTGTGTTGATCCTGTCACTATTCACTGTGTGTAGTGTGTGTTGATCCTGTCACTATTCACTGTGTGTAGTGTGTGTTGATCCTGTCACTATTCACTGTGTGTAGTGTGTGTTGATCCTGTCACTATTCACTGTGTGTAGTGTGTGTTGATCCTGTCACTATTCACTGTGTGTAGTGTGTGTTGATCCTGTCACTATTCACTGTGTGTAGTGTGTGTTGATCCTGTCACTATTCACTGTGTGTCGTGTGTGTTGATCCTGTCACTATTCACTGTGTGTAGTGTGTGTTGATCCTGTCACTATTCACTGTGTAGTGTGTGTTGATCCTGTCACTATTCACTGTGTGTAGTGTGTGTTGATCATGTCACTATTCACTGTGTGTAGTGTGTGTTGATCCTGTCACTATTCACTGTGTGTAGTGTGTGTTGATCCTGTCACTATTCACTGTGTGTAGTGTGTGTTGATCCTGTCACTATTCACTGTGTGTAGTGTGTGTTGATCCTGTCACTATTCACTGTGTCCAGTGTGTGTTGATCCTGTCACTATTCACTGTGTGTAGTGTGTGTTGATCCTGTCACTATTCACTGTGTGTAGTGTGTGTTGATCCTGTCACTATTCACTGTGTGTAGTGTGTGTTGATCCTGTCACTATTCACTGTGTGTAGTGTGTGTTGATCCTGTCACTATTCACTGTGTGTAGTGTGTGTTGATCCTGTCACTATTCACTGTGTGTAGTGTGTGTTGATCCTGTCACTATTCACTGTGTGTAGTGTGTGTTGATCCTGTCACTATTCACTGTGTGTAGTGTGTTGATCCTGTCACTATTCACTGTGTGTAGTGTGTGTTGATCCTGTCACTATTCACTGTGTGTAGTGTGTGTTGATCCTGTCACTATTCACTGTGTGTAGTGTGTGTTGATCCTGTCACTATTCACTGTGTGTAGTGTGTGTTGATCCTGTCACTATTCACTGTGTGTAGTGTGTTGATCCTGTCACTATTCACTGTGTGTAGTGTGTGTTGATCCTGTCACTATTCACTGTGTGTAGTGTGTGTTGATCCTGTCACTATTCACTGTGTGTAGTGTGTTGATCCTGTCACTATTCACTGTGTGTAGTGTGTGTTGATCCTGTCACTATTCACTGTGTGTAGTGTGTGTTGATCCTGTCACTATTCACTGTGTGTAGTGTGTGTTGATCCTGTCACTAGTCACTGTGTGTAGTGTGTTGATCCTGTCACTATTCACTGTGTGTAGTGTTTGTTGATTCTGTCACTATTCACTGTGTGTAGTGTGTGTTGATCCTGTCACTATTCACTGTGTGTAGTGTGTGTTGATCCTGTCACTATTCACTGTGTGTAGTGTGTTGATTCTGTCACTATTCACTGTGTGTAGTGTGTGTTGATCCTGTCACTATTCACTGTGTGTAGTGTGTGTTGATCCTGTCACTATTCACTGTGTGTAGTGTGTGTTGATCCTGTCACTAGTCACTGTGTGTAGTGTGTTGATCCTGTCACTATTCACTGTGTGTAGTGTGTGTTGATCCTGTCACTATTCACTGTGTGTAGTGTGTTGATCCTGTCACTATTCACTGTGTGTAGTGTGTGTTGATCCTGTCACTATTCACTGTGTGTAGTGTGTGTTGATCCTGTCACTATTCACTGTGTGTAGTGTGTGTTGATCCTGTCACTATTCACTGTGTGTAGTGTGTTGATCCTGTCACTATTCACTGTGTGTAGTGTGTGTTGATCCTGTCACTATTCACTGTGTGTAGTGTGTGTTGATCCTGTCACTATTCACTGTGTGTAGTGTGTGTTGTTCCTGTCACTATTCACTGTGTGTAGTGTGTGTTGATCCTGTCACTATTCACTGTGTAGTGTGTGTGTTGATTCTGTCACTATTCACTGTGTGTAGTGTGTGTTGATCCTGTCACTATTCACTGTGTGTAGTGTGTGTTGTTCCTGTCACTATTCACTGTGTGTAGTGTGTGTTGATCCTGTCACTATTCACTGTGTGTAGTGTGTGTTGATCCTGTCACTATTCACTGTGTGTAGTGTGTTGATCCTGTCACTATTCACTGTGTGTAGTGTGTGTTGATCCTGTCACTATTCACTGTGTGTAGTGTGTGTTGATCCTGTCACTATTCACTGTGTGTAGTGTGTGTTGTTCCTGTCACTATTCACTGTGTGTAGTGTGTGTTGATCCTGTCACTATTCACTGTGTGTAGTGTGTGTTGATCCTGTCACTATTCACTGTGTGTAGTGTGTGTTGATCCTGTCACTATTCACTGTGTGTAGTGTGTGTTGATCCTGTCACTATTCACTGTGTGTAGTGTGTGTTGATCCTGTCACTATTCACTGTGTGTAGTGTGTGTTGATCCTGTCACTATTCACTGTGTGTAGTGTGTGTTGATCCTGTCACTATTCACTGTGTGTAGTGTGTGTTGATCCTGTCACTATTCACTGTGTAGTGTGTGTTGATCCTGTCACCATTCACTGTGTGTAGTGTGTGTTGATCCTGTCACTATTCATTGTGTGTAGTGTGTGTGGATCCTGTCACTATTCACTGTGTGTCGTGTGTGTTGATCCTGTCACTATTCACTGTGTGTAGTGTGTGTTGATCATGTCACTATTCACTGTGTGTAGTGTGTGTTGATCCTGTCACTATTCACTGTGTGTAGTGTGTGTTGATCCTGTCACTATTCACTGTGTGTAGTGTGTGTTGATCCTGTCACTATTCACTGTGTGTAGTGTGTGTTGATCCTGTCACTATTCACTGTGTGTCGTGTGTGTTGATCCTGTCACTATTCACTGTGTGTAGTGTGTGTTGATCCTGTCACTATTCACTGTGTGTAGTGTGTGTTGATCCTGTCACTATTCACTGTGTGTAGTGTGTGTTGATCCTGTCACTATTCACTGTGTGTAGTGTGTGTTGATCCTGTCACTATTCACTGTGTGTAGTGTGTGTTGATCCTGTCACTATTCACTGTGTGTAGTGTGTGTTGATCCTGTCACTATTCACTGTGTGTAGTGTGTGTTGATCCTGTCACTATTCACTGTGTGTAGTGTGTGTTGATCCTGTCACTATTCACTGTGTGTAGTGTGTGTTGATCCTGTCACTATTCACTGTGTGTAGTGTGTGTTGATCCTGTCACTAGTCACTGTGTGTAGTGTGTTGATCCTGTCACTATTCACTGTGTGTAGTGTGTGTTGATCCTGTCACTATTCACTGTGTGTAGTGTGTGTTGATCCTGTCACTATTCACTGTGTGTAGTGAGTGTTGATCCTGTCACTATTCACTGTGTGTAGTGTGAGTTGATCCTGTCACTATTCACTGTGTGTAGTGTGTGTTGATTCTGTCACTATTCACTGTGTGTAGTGTGTGTTGATCCTGTCACTATTCACTGTGTGTAGTGTGTGTTGATCCTGTCACTATTCACTGTGTGTAGTGTGTGTTGATCCTGTCACTATTCACTGTGTGTAGTGTGTGTGATTCCTGTCACTATTCACTGTGTAGTGTGTGTTGATCCTGTCACTATTCACCGTGTGTAGTGTGTGTTGATCCTGTCACTATTCACTGTGTAGTGTGTGTTGATCCTGTCACTATTCACTGTGTGTAGTGTGAGTTGACCCTGTCACTATTCACTGTGTAGTGTGTGTTGATCCTGTCACTATTCACTGTGTGTAGTGTGTGTTGATCCTGTCACTATTCACCGTGTGTAGTGTGTGTTGATCCTGTCACTATTCACTGTGTAGTGTGTGTTGATCCTGTCACTATTCACTGTGTAGTGTGTGTTGATCCTGTCACTATTCACTGTGTGTAGTGTGTGTTGATCCTGTCACTATTCACTGTGTGTAGTGTGTGTTGATCCTGTCACTATTCACTGTGTGTAGTGTGTGTTGATCCTGTCACTATTCACTGTGTAGTGTGTGTTGATCCTGTCACTATTCACTCTGTAGTGTGTGTTGATCCTGTCACTATTCACTGTGTGTAGTGTGTGTTGATCCTGTCACTATTCACTGTGTGTATTGTGTGTTGATTCTGTCACTATTCACTGTGTGTAGTGTGTGTTGATCCTGTCACTATTCACTGTGTGTAGTGTGTGTTGATCCTGTCACTATTCACTGTGTAGTGTGTGTTGATCCTGTCACTATTCACTCTGTAGTGTGTGTTGATCCTGTCACTAGTCACTGTGTGTAGTGGGTGTTGATCCTGTCACTATTCACTGTGTGTAGTGTGTGTTGATCCTGTCACTATTCACTGTGTGTAGTGTGTGTTGATCCTGTCACTATTCACTGTGTGTAGTGTGTGTTGATCCTGTCACTATTCACTGTGTGTAGTGTGTGTTGATCCTGTCACTATTCACTGTGTGTAGTGTGTGTTGATCCTGTCACTATTCACTGTGTGTAGTGTGTGTTGATCCTGTCACTATTCACTGTGTGTAGTGTGTGTTGATCTGTCACTATTCACTGTGTGTAGTGTGTTGATCCTGTCACTATTCACTGTGTGTAGTGTGTGTTGATCCTGTCACTATTCACTGTGTGTAGTGTGTGTTGATCTTGTCACTATTCACTGTGTAGTGTGTGTTGATCCTGTCACTATTCACTGTGTGTAGTGTGTGTTGATCCTGTCACTATTCACTGTGTGTAGTGTGTGTTGATCCTGTCACTATTCACTGTGTGTAGTGTGTTGATCCTGTCACTATTCACTGTGTGTAGTGTGTGTTGATCCTGTCACTATTCACTGTGTGTAGTGTGTGTTGATCTTGTCACTATTCACTGTGTAGTGTGTGTTGATCCTGTCACTATTCACTGTGTGTAGTGTGTGTTGATCCTGTCACTATTCACTGTGTGTAGTGTGTGTTGATCCTGTCACTATTCACTGTGTGTAGTGTGTGTTGATCCTGTCACTATTCACTGTGTGTAGTGTGTGTTGATCCTGTCACTATTCACTGTGTGTAGTGTGTGTTGATCCTGTCACTATTCACTGTGTGTAGTGTGTGTGATTCCTGTCACTATTCACTGTGTAGTGTGTGTTGATCCTGTCACTATTCACTGTGTGTAGTGTGTGTTGATCCTGTCACTATTCACTGTGTAGTGTGTGTTGATCCTGTCACTATTCACTGTGTGTAGTGTGTTGATCCTGTCACTATTCACTGTGTAGTGTGTGTTGATCCTGTCACTATTCACTGTGTGTAGTGTGTGTTGATCCTGTCACTATTCACTGTGTAGTGTGTGTTGATCCTGTCACTATTCACTGTGTAGTGTGTGTTGATCCTGTCACTATTCACTGTGTAGTGTGTGTTGATCCTGTCACTATTCACTGTGTGTAGTGTGTGTTGATCCTGTCACTATTCACTGTGTGTAGTGTGTGTTGATTCTGTCACTATTCACTGTGTGTAGTGTGTGTTGATCCTGTCACTATTCACTGTGTGTAGTGTGTGTTGATCCTGTCACTATTCACTGTGTAGTGTGTGTTGATCCTGTCACTATTCACTCTGTAGTGTGTGTTGATCCTGTCACTATTCACTGTGTGTAGTGGGTGTTGATCCTGTCACTATTCACTGTGTGTAGTGTGTGTTGATCCTGTCACTATTCACTGTGTGTAGTGTGTGTTGATCCTGTCACTATTCACTGTGTGTAGTGTGTGTTGATCCTGTCACTATTCACTGTGTGTAGTGTGTGTTGATCCTGTCACTATTCACTGTGTGTAGTGTGTGTTGATCCTGTCACTATTCACTGTGTGTAGTGTGTTGATCCTGTCACTATTCACTGTGTGTAGTGTGTGTTGATCCTGTCACTATTCACTGTGTGTAGTGTGTGTTGATCCTGTCACTATTCACTGTGTGTAGTGTGTGTTGATCCTGTCACTATTCACTGTGTGTAGTGTGTGTTGATCCTGTCACTATTCACTGTCTGTAGTGTGTGTTGATCCTGTCACTATTCACTGTGTGTAGTGTGTGTTGATCCTGTCACTATTCACTGTGTCCAGTGTGTGTTGATCCTGTCACTATTCACTGTGTGTAGTGTGTGTTGATCCTGTCACTATTCACTGTCCGTAGTGTGTGTTGATCCTGTCACTATTCACTGTGTGTAGTGTGTGTTGATCCTGTCACTATTCACTGTGTGTAGTGTGTGTTGATCCTGTCACTATTCACTGTGTGTAGTGTGTGTTGATCCTGTCACTATTCACTGTCCGTAGTGTGTGTTGATCCTGTCACTATTCACTGTGTGTAGTGTGTGTTGATCCTGTCACTATTCACTGTGTGTAGTGTGTGTTGATCCTGTCACTATTCACTGTCGTAGTGTGTGTTGATCCTGTCACTATTCACATGTGTAGTGTGTGTTGATCCTGTCACTATTCACTGTCCGTAGTGTGTGTTGATCCTGTCACTATTCACTGTGTGTAGTGTGTGTTGATCCTGTCACTATTCACTGTGTGTAGTGTGTGTTGATCCTGTCACTATTCACTGTCCGTAGTGTGTGTTGATCCTGTCACTATTCACTGTGTGTAGTGTGTGTTGATCCTGTCACTATTCACTGTCCGTAGTGTGTGTTGATCCTGTCACTATTCACTGTGTGTAGTGTGAGTTGATCCTGTCACTATTCACTGTGTGTAGTGTGTGTTGATCCTGTCACTATTCACTGTGTGTAGTGTGTGTTGATCCTGTCACTATTCACTGTGTGTAGTGTGTGTTGATCCTGTCACTATTCACTGTGTGTAGTGTGTGTTGATCCTGTCACTATTCACTGTGTGTAGTGTGTGTTGATCCTGTCACTATTCACTGTGTGTAGTGTGAGTTGATCCTGTCACTATTCACTATGTAGTGTGTGTTGATCCTGTCACTATTCATTGTGTAGTGTGTGTTGATCCTGTCACTATTCACTGTGTGTAGTGTGTGTTGATCCTGTCACTATTCACTGTGTAGTGTGTGTTGATCCTGTCACTATTCACTGTGTGTAGTGTGTGTTGATCCTGTCACTATTCACTGTGTGTAGTGTGTGTTGATCCTGTCACTATTCACTGTGTGTAGTGTGTGTTGATCCTGTCACTATTCACTGTGTGTAGTGTGTTGATCCTGTCACTATTCACTGTGTGTAGTGTGTGTTGATCCTGTCACTATTCACTGTGTGTAGTGTGTGTTGATCCTGTCACTATTCACTGTGTGTAGTGTGTGTTGATCCTGTCACTATTCACTGTGTGTAGTGTGTGTTGATCCTGTCACTATTCACTGTGTGTAGTGTGTGTTGATCCTGTCACTATTCACTGTGTGTAGTGTGTGTTGATCCTGTCACTATTCACTGTGTGTAGTGTGTGTTGATCCTGTCACTATTCACTGTGTGTAGTGTGTGTTGATCCTGTCACTATTCACTGTGTGTAGTGTGTGTTGATCCTGTCACTATTCACTGTGTAGTGTGTGTTGATCCTGTCACTATTCACTGTGTAGTGTGTGTTGATCCTGTCACTATTCACTGTGTGTAGTGTGTGTTGATCCTGTCACTATTCACTGTGTGTAGTGTGTGTTGATCCTGTCACTATTCACTGTGTGTAGTGTGTGTTGATCCTGTCACTATTCACTGTGTAGTGTGTTGATCCTGTCACTATTCACTGTGTGTAGTGTGTGTTGATCCTGTCACTATTCACTGTGTGTAGTGTGTGTTGATCCTGTCACTATTCACTGTGTGTAGTGTGTGTTGATCCTGTCACTATTCACTGTGTGTAGTGTGTGTTGATCCTGTCACTATTCACTGTGTAGTGTGTTGATCCTGTCACTATTCACTGTGTGTAGTGTGTGTTGATCCTGTCACTATTCACTGTGTGTAGTGTGTGTTGATCCTGTCACTATTCACTGTGTAGTCTGAGTTCATCCTGTCACTATTCACTGTGTGTAGTGTGTGTTGATCCTGTCACTATTCACTGTCCGTAGTGTGTGTTGATCCTGTCACTATTCACTGTGTGTAGTGTGAGTTGATCCTGTCACTATTCACTGTGTGTAGTGTGTGTTGATCCTGTCACTATTCACTGTGTAGTGTGTTGATCCTGTCACTATTCACTGTGTGTAGTGTGTGTTGATCCTGTCACTATTCACTGTGTGTAGTGTGAGTTGATCCTGTCACTATTCACTGTGTGTAGTGTGTGTTGATCCTGTCACTATTCACTGTGTGTAGTGTGTGTTGATCCTGTCACTATTCACTGTCCGTAGTGTGTGTTGATCCTGTCACTATTCACTGTGTGTAGTGTGTGTTGATCCTGTCACTATTCACTGTCCGTAGTGTGTGTTGATCCTGTCACTATTCACTGTGTGTAGTGTGTGTTGATCCTGTCACTATTCACTGTGTGTAGTGTGTGTTGATCCTGTCACTATTCACTGTGTGTAGTGTGTGTTGATCCTGTCACTATTCACTGTGTGTAGTGTGTGTTGATCCTGTCACTATTCACTGTGTGTAGTGTGTGTTGATCCTGTCACTATTCACTGTGTCGTAGTGTGTGTTGATCCTGTCACTATTCACTGTGTGTAGTGTGTGTTGATCCTGTCACTATTCACTGTGTAGTGTGAGTTGATCCTGTCACTATTCACTGTGTGTAGTGTGTGTTGATCCTGTCACTATTCACTGTCCGTAGTGTGTGTTGATCCTGTCACTATTCACTGTGTGTAGTGTGAGTTGATTCTGTCACTATTCACTGTGTGTAGTGTGAGTTGATCCTGTCACTATTCACTGTGTGTAGTGTGTGTTGATCTGTCACTATTCACTGTGTCGTAGTGTGTGTTGATCCTGTCACTATTCACTGTGTGTAGTGTGTGTTGATCATGTCACTATTCACTGTGTGTAGTGTGTGTTGATCATGTCACTATTCACTGTGTGTAGTGTGTGTTGATCCTGTCACTATTCACTGTGTGTAGTGTGTGTTGATCCTGTCACTATTCACTGTGTGTAGTGTGTGTTGATCCTGTCACTATTCACTGTGTGTAGTGTGTGTTGATCCTGTCACTATTCACTGTGTAGTGTGTGTTGATCCTGTCACTATTCACTGTGTGTAGTGTGTGTTGATCCTGTCACTATTCACTGTGTGTAGAGTGTGTTGATCCTGTCACTATTCACTGTCCGTAGTGTGTGTTGATCCTGTCACTATTCACTGTGTGTAGTGTGTGTTGATCCTGTCACTATTCACTGTGTGTAGTGTGTGTTGATCCTGTCACTATTCACTGTGTGTAGTGTGTGTTGATCCTGTCACTATTCACTGTGTGTAGTGTGTGTTGATCCTGTCACTATTCACTGTGTGTAGTGTGTGTTGATCCTGTCACTATTCACTGTGTGTAGTGTGTGTTGATCCTGTCACTATTCACTGTGTGTAGTGTGTGTTGATTCTGTCACTATTCACTGTGTGTAGTGTGTGTTGATCCTGTCACTATTCACTGTGTGTAGTGTGTGTTGATCCTGTCACTATTCACTGTGTGTAGTGTGTGTTGATCCTGTCACTATTCACTGTGTGTAGTGTGTGTTGATCCTGTCACTATTCACTGTGTGTAGTGTGTGTTGATCCTGTCACTATTCACTGTGTGTAGTGTGTGTTGATCCTGTCACTATTCACTGTGTGTAGTGTGTGTTGATCCTGTCACTATTCACTGTGTGTAGTGTGTGTTGATCCTGTCACTATTCACTGTGTGTAGTGTGTGTTGATCCTGTCACTATTCACTGTGTGTAGTGTGTGTTGATCCTGTCACTATTCACTGTGTGTAGTGTGTGTTGATCCTGTCACTATTCACTGTGTGTAGTGTGTGTTGATCCTGTCACTATTCACTGTGTGTAGTGTGTGTTGATCCTGTCACTATTCACTGTGTGTAGTGTGTGTTGATCCTGTCACTATTCACTGTGTGTAGTGTGTGTTGATCCTGTCACTATTCACTGTGTGTAGTGTGTGTTGATCCTGTCACTATTCACTGTGTGTAGTGTGTGTTGATCCTGTCACTATTCACTGTGTGTAGTGTGTGTTGATCCTGTCACTATTCACTGTGTGTAGTGTGTGTTGATCCTGTCACTATTCACTGTGTGTAGTGTGTGTTGATCCTGTCACTATTCACTGTGTAGTGTGTGTTGATCCTGTCACTATTCACTGTGTGTAGTGTGTGTTGATCCTGTCACTATTCACTGTGTGTAGTGTGTGTTGATCCTGTCACTATTCACTGTGTGTAGTGTGTGTTGATCCTGTCACTATTCACTGTGTGTAGTGTGTGTTGATCCTGTCACTATTCACTGTGTGTAGTGTGTGTTGATCCTGTCACTATTCACTATGTAGTGTGTGTGTTGATCCTGTCACTATTCACTGTGTAGTGTGTGTTGATCCTGTCACTATTCACTGTGTGTAGTGTGTGTTGATCCTGTCACTATTCACTGTGTGTAGTGTGTGTTGATCCTGTCACTATTCACTGTGTGTAGTGTGTGTTGATCCTGTCACTATTCACTGTGTGTAGTGTGTTGATCCTGTCACTATTCACTGTGTGTAGTGTGTGTTGATCCTGTCACTATTCACTGTGTGTAGTGTGTTGATCCTGTCACTATTCACTGTGTGTAGTGTGTGTTGATCCTGTCACTATTCACTGTGTGTAGTGTGTGTTGATCCTGTCACTATTCACTGTGTGTAGTGTGTGTTGATCCTGTCACTATTCACTGTGTGTAGTGTGTGTTGATCCTGTCACTATTCACTGTGTGTAGTGTGTGTTGATCCTGTCACTATTCACTGTGTGTAGTGTGTGTTGATCCTGTCACTATTCACTGTGTGTAGTGTGTGTTGATCCTGTCACTATTCACTGTGTGTAGTGTGTGTTGATCCTGTCACTATTCACTGTGTGTAGTGTGTGTTGATCCTGTCACTATTCACTGTGTGTAGTGTGTGTTGATTCTGTCACTATTCACTGTGTGTAGTGTGTGTTGATCCTGTCACTATTCACTGTGTAGTGTGTGTTGATCCTGTCACTATTCACTGTGTGTAGTGTGTGTTGATCCTGTCACTATTCACTGTGTGTAGTGTGTGTTGATCCTGTCACTATTCACTGTGTAGTGTGTGTTGATCCTGTCACTATTCACTGTGTGTAGTGTGTGTTGATCCTGTCACTATTCACTGTGTGTAGTGTGTGTTGATCCTGTCACTATTCACTGTGTGCAGTGTGTGTTGATCTGTCACTATTCACTGTGTGTAGTGTGTGTTGATCCTGTCACTATTCACTGTGTGTAGTGTGTGTTGATCTGTCACTATTCACTGTGTGTAGTGTGTGTTGATCCTGTCACTATTCACTGTGTGTAGTGTGTGTTGATCCTGTCACTATTCACTGTGTGTAGTGTGTGTGATTCCTGTCACTATTCACTGTGTAGTGTGTGTTGATCCTGTCACTATTCACCGTGTGTAGTGTGTGTTGATCCTGTCACTATTCACTGTGTAGTGTGTGTTGATCCTGTCACTATTCACTGTGTGTAGTGTGAGTTGACCCTGTCACTATTCACTGTGTAGTGTGTGTTGATCCTGTCACTATTCACTGTGTGTAGTGTGTGTTGATCCTGTCACTATTCACCGTGTGTAGTGTGTGTTGATCCTGTCACTATTCACTGTGTAGTGTGTGTTGATCCTGTCACTATTCACTGTGTAGTGTGTGTTGATCCTGTCACTATTCACTGTGTGTAGTGTGTGTTGATTCCTGTCACTATTCACTGTGTGTAGTGTGTGTTGATCCTGTCACTATTCACTGTGTGTAGTGTGTGTTGATCCTGTCACTATTCACTGTGTAGTGTGTGTTGATCCTGTCACTATTCACTGTGTAGTGTGTGTTGATCCTGTCACTATTCACTGTGTGTAGTGTGTGTTGATCCTGTCACTATTCACTGTGTGTAGTGTGTGTTGATCCTGTCACTATTCACTGTGTGTAGTGTGTGTTGATCCTGTCACTATTCACTGTGTGTAGTGTGTGTTGATCCTGTCACTATTCACTGTGTGTAGTGTGTTGATCCTGTCACTATTCACCGTGTGTAGTGTGTGTTGATCCTGTCACTATTCACTGTGTGTAGTGTGTGTTGATCCTGTCACTATTCACTGTGTAGTGTGTGTTGATCCTGTCACTATTCACTGTGTGTAGTGTGTGTTGATCCTGTCACTATTCACTGTGTAGTGTGTGTTGATCCTGTCACTATTCACTGTGTGTAGTGTGTGTTGATCCTGTCACTATTCACTGTGTAGTGTGTGTTGATCCTGTCACTATTCACTGTGTGTAGTGTGTGTTGATCCTGTCACTATTCACTGTGTGTAGTGTGTGTTGATCCTGTCACTATTCACTGTGTGTAGTGTGTGTTGATCCTGTCACTATTCACTGTGTGTAGTGTGTGTTGATCCTGTCACTATTCACTGTGTGTAGTGTGTGTTGATCCTGTCACTATTCACTGTGTAGTGTGTGTTGATCCTGTCACTATTCACTGTGTGTAGTGTGTGTTGATTCTGTCACTATTCACTGTGTGTAGTGTGTGTTGATCCTGTCACTATTCACTGTGTGTAGTGTGTGTTGATCCTGTCACTATTCACTGTGTAGTGTGTGTTGATCCTGTCACTATTCACTGTGTGTAGTGTGTGTTGATCCTGTCACTATTCACTGTGTGTAGTGTGTGTTGATCCTGTCACTATTCACTGTGTGTAGTGTGTGTTGATCCTGTCACTATTCACTGTGTGTAGTGTGTGTTGATCCTGTCACTATTCACTGTGTAGTGTGTGTTGATCCTGTCACTATTCACTGTGTGTAGTGTGTGTTGATCCTGTCACTATTCACTGTGTGTAGTGTGTGTTGATCCTGTCACTATTCACTGTGTGTAGTGTGTGTTGATCCTGTCACTATTCACTGTGTGTAGTGTGTGTTGATCCTGTCACTATTCACTGTGTGTAGTGTGTGTTGATCCTGTCACTATTCACTGTGTGTAGTGTGTGTTGATCCTGTCACTATTCACTGTGTGTAGTGTGTGTTGATCCTGTCACTATTCACTGTGTGTAGTGTGTGTTGATCCTGTCACTATTCACTGTGTGTAGTGTGTGTTGATCCTGTCACTATTCACTGTGTGTAGTGTGTGTTGATCCTGTCACTATTCACTGTGTGTAGTGTGTGTTGATCCTGTCACTATTCACTGTGTGTAGTGTGTGTTGATCCTGTCACTATTCACTGTGTGTAGTGTGTGTTGATCCTGTCACTATTCACTGTGTGTAGTGTGTGTTGATCCTGTCACTATTCACTGTGTGTAGTGTGTGTTGATCCTGTCACTATTCACTGTGTGTAGTGTGTGTTGATCCTGTCACTATTCACTGTGTGTAGTGTGTGTTGATCCTGTCACTATTCACTGTGTGTAGTGTGTGTTGATCCTGTCACTATTCACTGTGTGTAGTGTGTGTTGATCCTGTCACTATTCACTGTGTGTAGTGTGTGTTGATCCTGTCACTATTCACTGTGTGTAGTGTGTGTTGATCCTGTCACTATTCACTGTGTGTAGTGTGTGTTGATCCTGTCACTATTCACTGTGTAGTGTGTGTTGATCCTGTCACTATTCACTGTGTGTAGTGTGTGTTGATCCTGTCACTATTCACTGTGTGTAGTGTGTGTTGATCCTGTCACTATTCACTGTGTGTAGTGTGTGTTGATCCTGTCACTATTCACTGTGTGTAGTGTGTGTTGATCCTGTCACTATTCACTGTGTGTAGTGTGTGTTGATCCTGTCACTATTCACTGTGTGTAGTGTGAGTTGATCCTGTCACTATTCACTGTGTGTAGTGTGTGTTGATCTGTCACTATTCACTGTGTGTAGTGTGTGTTGATCCTGTCACTATTCACTGTGTGTAGTGTGTGTTGATCCTGTCACTATTCACTGTGTGTAGTGTGTGTTGATCCTGTCACTATTCACTGTTGTAGTGTGTGTTGATCCTGTCACTATTCACTGTGTGTAGTGTGTGTTGATCCTGTCACTATTCACTGTGTGTAGTGTGTGTTGATCCTGTCACTATTCACTGTGTGTAGTGTGTGTTGATCCTGTCACTATTCACTGTGTGTAGTGTGTGTTGATCCTGTCACTATTCACTGTGTGTAGTGTGTGTTGATCCTGTCACTATTCACTGTGTGTAGTGTGTGTTGATCCTGTCACTATTCACTGTGTGTAGTGTGTGTTGATCCTGTCACTATTCACTGTGTGTAGTGTGAGTTGATCCTGTCACTATTCACTGTGTAGTGTGTGTTGATCCTGTCACTATTCACTGTGTGTAGTGTGTGTTGATCCTGTCACTATTCACTGTGTGTAGTGTGTGTTGATCCTGTCACTATTCACTGTGTGTAGTGTGTGTTGATCCTGTCACTATTCACTGTGTGTAGTGTGTGTTGATCCTGTCACTATTCACTGTGTGTAGTGTGTGTTGATCCTGTCACTATTCACTGTGTGTAGTGTGTGTTGATCCTGTCACTATTCACTGTGTGTAGTGTGTGTTGATCCTGTCACTATTCACTGTGTGTAGTGTGTGTTGATCCTGTCACTATTCACTGTGTGTAGTGTGTGTTGATCCTGTCACTATTCACTGTGTGTAGTGTGTGTTGATCCTGTCACTATTCACTGTGTAGTGTGTGTTGATCCTGTCACTATTCACTGTGTGTAGTGTGTGTTGATCCTGTCACTATTCACTGTGTGTAGTGTGTGTTGATCCTGTCACTATTCACTGTGTGTAGTGTGTGTTGATCCTGTCACTATTCACTGTGTGTAGTGTGTGTTGATCCTGTCACTATTCACTGTGTGTAGTGTGTGTTGATCCTGTCACTATTCACTGTGTGTAGTGTGTGTTGATCCTGTCACTATTCACTGTGTGTAGTGTGTGTTGATCCTGTCACTATTCACTGTGTGTAGTGTGTGTTGATCCTGTCACTATTCACTGTGTGTAGTGTGTGTTGATCCTGTCACTATTCACTGTGTGTAGTGTGTGTTGATCCTGTCACTATTCACTGTGTGTAGTGTGTGTTGATCCTGTCACTATTCACTGTGTGTAGTGTGTGTTGATCCTGTCACTATTCACTGTGTGTAGTGTGTGTTGATCCTGTCACTATTCACTGTGTAGTGTGTGTTGATCCTGTCACTATTCACTGTGTGTAGTGTGTGTTGATCCTGTCACTATTCACTGTGTGTAGTGTGTGTTGATCCTGTCACTATTCACTGTGTGTAGTGTGTGTTGATCCTGTCACTATTCACTGTGTGTAGTGTGTGTTGATCTGTCACTATTCACTGTGTGTAGTGTGTGTTGATCCTGTCACTATTCACTGTGTGTAGTGTGTGTTGATCCTGTCACTATTCACTGTGTGTAGTGTGTGTTGATCCTGTCACTATTCACTGTGTGTAGTGTGTGTTGATCCTGTCACTATTCACTGTGTAGTGTGTGTTGATCCTGTCACTATTCACTGTGTGTAGTGTGTGTTGATCCTGTCACTATTCACTGTGTGTAGTGTGTGTTGATCTGTCACTATTCACTGTGTGTAGTGTGTGTTGATCCTGTCACTATTCACTGTGTGTAGTGTGTGTTGATCCTGTCACTATTCACTGTGTGTAGTGTGTGTTGATCCTGTCACTATTCACTGTGTGTAGTGTGTGTTGATCCTGTCACTATTCACTGTGTGTAGTGTGTGTTGATCCTGTCACTATTCACTGTGTGTAGTGTGTGTTGATCCTGTCACTATTCACTGTGTGTAGTGTGTGTTGATCCTGTCACTATTCACTGTGTGTAGTGTGTGTTGATCCTGTCACTATTCACTGTGTAGTGTGTGTTGATCCTGTCACTATTCACTGTGTGTAGTGTGTGTTGATCCTGTCACTATTCACTGTGTGTAGTGTGTGTTGATCCTGTCACTATTCACTGTGTGTAGTGTGTGTTTGATCCTGTCACTATTCACTGTGTGTAGTGTGTGTTGATCATGTCACTATTCACTGTGTGTAGTGTGTGTTGATCCTGTCACTATTCACTGTGTAGTGTGTGTTGATCCTGTCACTATTCACTGTGTGTAGTGTGTGTTGATCCTGTCACTATTCACTGTGTGTAGTGTGTGTTGATCCTGTCACTATTCACTGTGGTAGTGTGTGTTGATCCTGTCACTATTCACTGTGTGTAGTGTGTGTTGATCCTGTCACTATTCACTGTGTGTAGTGTGTGTTTGATCCTGTCACTATTCACTGTGTGTAGTGTGTGTTGATCCTGTCACTATTCACTGTGTGTAGTGTGTGTTGATCCTGTCACTATTCACTGTGTGTAGTGTGTGTTGATCCTGTCACTATTCACTGTGTGGTAGTGTGTGTTGATCCTGTCACTATTCACTGTGTGTAGTGTGTGTTTGATCTGTCACTATTCACTGTGTAGTGTGTGTTGATCCTGTCACTATTCACTGTGTGTAGTGTGTGTTGATCCTGTCACTATTCACTGTGTGTAGTGTGTGTTGATCCTGTCACTATTCACTGTGTGTAGTGTGTTGATCCTGTCACTATTCACTGTGTGTAGTGTGTGTTGATCCTGTCACTATTCACTGTGCTGTAGTGTGTGTTGATCCTGTCACTATTCACTGTGTGTAGTGTGTGTTGATCCTGTCACTTTCACTGTGTGTAGTGTGTGTTGATCCTGTCACTATTCACTGTGTGTAGTGTGTGTTGATCCTGTCACTATTCACTGTGTGTAGTGTGTGTTGATCCTGTCACTATTCACTGTGTGTAGTGTGTGTTGATCCTGTCACTATTCACTGTGTGTAGTGTGTGTTGATCCTGTCACTATTCACTGTGTGTAGTGTGTGTTGATCCTGTCACTATTCACTGTGTGTAGTGTGTGTTGATCCTGTCACTATTCACTGTGTGTAGTGTGTGTTGATCCTGTCACTATTCACTGTGTGTAGTGTGTGTTGATCCTGTCACTATTCACTGTGTCTGTAGTGTGTGTTGATCCTGTCACTATTCACTGTGTGTAGTGTGTGTTGATCCTGTCACTATTCACTGTGTGTAGTGTGTGTTGATCCTGTCACTATTCACTGTGTGTAGTGTGTGTTGATCCTGTCACTATTCACTGTGTGTAGTGTGTGTTGATCCTGTCACTATTCACTGTGTGTAGTGTGTGTTGATCCTGTCACTATTCACTGTGTGTAGTGTGTGTTGATCCTGTCACTATTCACTGTGTGTAGTGTGTGTTGATCCTGTCACTATTCACTGTGTGTAGTGTGTGTTGATCCTGTCACTATTCACTGTGTAGTGTGTGTTGATCCTGTCACTATTCACTGTGTGTAGTGTGTGTTGATCCTGTCACTATTCACTGTGTGTAGTGTGTGTTGATCCTGTCACTATTCACTGTGTGTAGTGTGTGTTGATCCTGTCACTATTCACTGTGTGTAGTGTGTGTTGATCCTGTCACTATTCACTGTGTGTAGTGTGTGTTGATCCTGTCACTATTCACTGTGTGTAGTGTGTGTTGATCCTGTCACTATTCACTGTGTGTAGTGTGTGTTGATCCTGTCACTATTCACTGTGTGTAGTGTGTGTTGATCCTGTCACTATTCACTGTGTGTAGTGTGTGTTGATCCTGTCACTATTCACTGTCGTGTAGTGTGTGTTGATCCTGTCACTATTCACTGTGTGTAGTGTGTGTTGATCCTGTCACTATTCACTGTGTAGTGTGTGTTGATCCTGTCACTATTCACTGTGTGTAGTGTGTGTTGATCCTGTCACTATTCACTGTGTGTAGTGTGTGTTGATCCTGTCACTATTCACTGTGTGTAGTGTGTGTTGATCCTGTCACTATTCACTGTGTGTAGTGTGTGTTGATCCTGTCACTATTCACTGTGTGTAGTGTGTGTTGATCCTGTCACTATTCACTGTGTGTAGTGTGTGTTGATCCTGTCACTATTCACTGTGTGTAGTGTGTGTTGATCCTGTCACTATTCACTGTCGTGTAGTGTGTGTTGATCCTGTCACTATTCACTGTGTGTAGTGTGTGTTGATCCTGTCACTATTCACTGTGTGTAGTGTGAGTTGATCCTGTCACTATTCACTGTGTGTAGTGTGTGTTGATCCTGTCACTATTCACTGTGTGTAGTGTGTGTTGATCCTGTCACTATTCACTGTGTGTAGTGTGTGTTGATCCTGTCACTATTCACTGTGTGTAGTGTGTGTTGATCCTGTCACTATTCACTGTGTGTAGTGTGTGTTGATCCTGTCACTATTCACTGTGTGTAGTGTGTGTTGATCCTGTCACTATTCACTGTGTGTAGTGTGTGTTGATCCTGTCACTATTCACTGTGTGTAGTGTGTGTTGATCCTGTCACTATTCACTGTGTGTAGTGTGTGTTGATCCTGTCACTATTCACTGTGTAGTGTGTGTTGATCCTGTCACTATTCACTGTGTGTAGTGTGTGTTGATCCTGTCACTATTCACTGTGTGTAGTGTGTGTTGATCCTGTCACTATTCACTGTGTGTAGTGTGTGTTGATCTGTCACTATTCACTGTGTGTAGTGTGTGTTGATCCTGTCACTATTCACTGTGTGTAGTGTGTGTTGATCTGTCACTATTCACTGTGTGTAGTGTGTGTTGATCCTGTCACTATTCACTGTGTGTAGTGTGTGTTGATCCTGTCACTATTCACTGTGTGTAGTGTGTGTTGATCCTGTCACTATTCACTGGTGTAGTGTTTGTTGATCCTGGTCACTATTCACTGTGTGTAGTGTGTGTTGATCCTGTCACTATTCACTGTGTGTAGTGTGTGTTGATCTGTCACTATTCACTGTGTGTAGTGTGTGTTGATCCTGTCACTATTCACTGTGTGTAGTGTGTGTTGATCCTGTCACTATTCACTGTGGTAGTGTGTGTTGATCCTGTCACTATTCACTGTGTAGTGTGTGTTGATCCTGTCACTATTCACTGTGTGTAGTGTGTGTTGATCCTGTCACTATTCACTGTGTTAGTGTGTGTTGATCCTGTCACTATTCACTGTGTGTAGGTGTGTGAGCCTGTCACTATTCATGCGGTCTGATCTGTACTATTCACTGTGTGTAGTGTGTGTTGATCCTGTCACTATTCACTGTGTGTAGTGTGTGTTGATCCTGTCACTATTCACTGTGTGTAGTGTGTGTTGATCTGTCACTATTCACTGTGTGTAGTGTGTGTTGATCCTGTCACTATTCACTGTGTGTAGTGTGTGTTGATCCTGTCACTATTCACTGTGTGTAGTGTGTGTTGATCCTGTCACTATTCACTCTGTAGTGTGTGTTGATCCTGTCACTATTCACTGTGTGTAGTGTGTGTTGATCCTGTCACTATTCACTGTGTGTAGTGTGTGTTGATCCTGTCACTATTCACTGTGTGTAGTGTGTGTTGATCCTGTCACTATTCACTGTGTGTAGTGTGTGTTGATCCTGTCACTATTCACTGTGTGTAGTGTGTGTTGATCCTGTCACTATTCACTGTGTGTAGTGTGTGTTGATCCTGTCACTATTCACTGTGTGTAGTGTGTGTTGATCCTGTCACTATTCACTGTGTGTAGTGTGTGTTGATTCTGTCACTATTCACTGTGTGTAGTGTGTGTTGATCCTGTCACTATTCACTGTGTGTAGTGTGTGTTGATCCTGTCACTATTCACTGTGTGCAGTGTGTGTTGAATCTGTCACTATACACTGTGTGTAGTGTGTGTTGATCCTGTCACTATTCACTGTGGTAGTGTGTGTTGATCCTGTCACTATTCACTGTGTGTAGTGTGTGTTGATCCTGTCACTATTCACTGTGTGTAGTGTGTGTTGATTCTGTCACTATTCACTGTGTGTAGTGTGTGTTGATCCTGTCACTATTCACTGTGTGTAGTGTGTGTTGATCCTGTCACTATTCACTGTGTGTAGTGTGTGTTGATCCTGTCACTATTCACTGTGTGTAGTGTGTGTTGATCCTGTCACTATTCACTGTGTGTAGTGTGTGTTGATCCTGTCACTATTCACTGTGTGTAGTGTGTGTTGATCCTGTCACTATTCACTGTGTGTAGTGTGTGTTGATCCTGTCACTATTCACTGTGTAGTGTGTGTTGATCCTGTCACTATTCACTGTGTGTAGTGTGTGTTGATCCTGTCACTATTCACTGTGTGTAGTGTGTGTTGATCCTGTCACTATTCACTGTGTAGTGTGTGTTGATCCTGTCACTATTCACTGTGTGTAGTGTGTGTTGATCCTGTCACTATTCACTGTGTGTAGTGTGTTGATCCTGTCACTATTCACTGTGTAGTGTGTGTTGATCCTGTCACTATTCACTGTGTGTAGTGTGTGTTGATCCTGTCACTATTCACTGTGTGTAGTGTGTGTTGATCCTGTCACTATTCACTGTGTGTAGTGTGTGTTGATCCTGTCACTATTCACCGTGTGTAGTGTGTGTTGATCCTGTCACTATTCACTGTGTAGTGTGTGATGATCCTGTCACTATTCACTGTGTGTAGTGTGAGTTGATCCTGTCACTATTCACTGTGTGTAGTGTGTGTTGATCCTGTCACTATTCACTGTGTGTAGTGTGTGTTGATCCTGTCACTATTCACTGTGTGTAGTGTGTGTTGATCCTGTCACTATTCACTGTGTGTAGTGTGTGTTGATTCTGTCACTATTCACTGTGTGTAGTGTGTGTTGATCCTGTCACTATTCGCTGTGTGTCGTGTGTGTTGATCCTGTCACTATTCACTATGAGTAGTGTGTGTTGTTCCTGTCACTATTCACTGTGTGTAGTGTGTGTTGATTCTGTCACTATTCACTATGTGTAGTGTGTGTTGATCCTGTCACTATTCACTGTGTGTAGTGTGTGTTGATCCTGTCACTATTCACTGTGTGTAGTGTGTGATGATCCTGTCACTATTCGCTGTGTGTAGTGTGTGTTGATCCTGTCACTATTCACTGTGTGTAGTGTGTGTTGATCCTGTCACTATTCACTCTGTAGTGTGTGTTGATCCTGTCACTATTCACTGTGTGTAGTGTGTGTTGAGCCTGTCACTATTCACTGCGTGTAGTGTGTCTTGATTCTGTCACTATTCACTGTGTGTTGTGTGTGTTGATCCTGTCACTATTCACTGTGTGTAGTGTGTGTTGATTCTGTCACTATTCACTGTGTGTAGTGTGTGTTGATTCTGTCACTATTCACTGTGTGTAGTGTGTGTTGATCCTGTCACTATTCACTGTGTGTAGTGTGTGTTGATCCTGTCACTATTCACTCTGTAGTGTGTGTTGATCCTGTCACTATTCACTGTGTGTAGTGTGTGTTGATTCTGTCACTATTCACTGTGTGTAGTGTGTGTTGATCCTGTCACTATTCACTGTGTGTAGTGTGTGTTGATCCTGTCACTATTCACTCTGTAGTGTGTGTTGATCCTGTCACTATTCACTGTGAGTAGTGTGTGTTGAGCCTGTCACTATTCACTGTGTGTAGTGTGTGTTGATTCTGTCACTATTCACTGTGTGTAGTGTGTGTTGATCCTGTCACTAGTCACTGTGTGTAGTGTGTGTTGATCCTGTCACTATTCACTGTGTGTAGTGTGTGTTGATCCTGTCACTATTCACTGTGTGTAGTGTGTGTTGATCTTGTCACTATTCACAGTGTGTAGTGTGTGTTGATCCTGTCACTATTCACTGTGTGTAGTGTGTGTTGATCCTGTCACTATTCACTGTGTGTAGTGTGTGTTGATCCTGTCACTATTCACTGTGTGTAGTGTGTGTTGATCCTGTCACTATTCACTGTGTGCAGTGTGTGTTGATCCTGTCACTATTCACTGTGTGTAGTGTGTGTTGATCCTGTCACTATTCACTGTGTGTAGTGTGTGTTGATCTTGTCACTATTCACTGTGTAGTGTGTGTTGATCCTGTCACTATTCACTGTGTGTAGTGTGTGTTGATCCTGTCACTATTCACTGTGTGTAGTGTGTGTTGATTCTGTCACTATTCACTGTGTGTAGTGTGTGTTGATCCTGTCACTATTCACTGTGTGTAGTGTGTGTTGATCCTGTCACTATTCACTGTGTAGTGTGTGTTGATCCTGTCACTATTCACTCTGTAGTGTGTGTTGATCCTGTCACTATTCACTGTGTGTAGTGTGTGTTGATCCTGTCACTATTCACTGTGTGTAGTGTGTGTTGATCCTGTCACTATTCACTGTGTGTAGTGTGTTGATCCTGTCACTATTCACTGTGTGTAGTGTGTGTTGATCCTGTCACTATTCACTGTGTGTAGTGTGTGTTGATTCTGTCACTATTCACTGTGTGTAGTGTGTGTTGATCCTGTCACTATTCACTGTGTGTAGTGTGTGTTGATCCTGTCACTATTCACTGTGTGTAGTGTGTGTTGATCCTGTCACTATTCACTGTGTGTAGTGTGTGTTGATCCTGTCACTATTCACTGTGTGTAGTGTGTGTTGATCCTGTCACTATTCACTGTGTGTAGTGTGTGTTGATCCTGTCACTATTCACTGTGTGTAGTGTGTGTTGATCCTGTCACTATTCACTGTGTGTAGTGTGTGTTGATCCTGTCACTATTCACTGTGTGTAGTGTGTGTTGATCCTGTCACTATTCACTGTGTGTAGTGTGTGTTGATCCTGTCACTATTCACTGTGTGTAGTGTGTGTTGATCCTGTCACTATTCACTGTGTGTAGTGTGTGTTGATCCTGTCACTATTCACTGTGTGTAGTGTGGTTGATCCTGTCACTATTCACTGTGTAGTGTGTGTTGATCCTGTCACTATTCACTGTGTGTAGTGTGTGTTGATCCTGTCACTATTCACTGTGTGTAGTGTGTGTTGATCCTGTCACTATTCACTGTGTGTAGTGTGTGTTGATCCTGTCACTATTCACTGTGTAGTGTGTGTTGATCCTGTCACTATTCACTGTGTGTAGTGTGTGTTGATCCTGTCACTATTCACTGTGTGTAGTGTGTGTTGATCCTGTCACTATTCACTGTGTGTAGTGTGTGTTGATCCTGTCACTATTCACTGTGTGTAGTGTGTGTTGATCCTGTCACTATTCACTGTGTAGTGTGTGTTGATCCTGTCACTATTCACTGTGTGTAGTGTGTGTTGATCCTGTCACTATTCACTGTGTGTAGTGTGTGTTGATCCTGTCACTATTCACTGTGTGTAGTGTGTGTTGATCCTGTCACTATTCACTGTGTGTAGTGTGTGTTGATCCTGTCACTATTCACTGTGTGTAGTGTGTGTTGATCCTGTCACTATTCACTGTGTGTAGTGTGTGTTGATCCTGTCACTATTCACTGTGTGTAGTGTGTGTTGATCCTGTCACTATTCACTGTGTGTAGTGTGTGTTGATCCTGTCACTATTCACTGTGTGTAGTGTGTGTTGATCCTGTCACTATTCACTGTGTAGTGTGTGTTGATCCTGTCACTATTCACTGTGTGTAGTGTGTGTTGATCCTGTCACTATTCACTGTGTGTAGTGTGTGTTGATCCTGTCACTATTCACTGTGTAGTGTGTGTTGATCCTGTCACTATTCACTGTGTGTAGTGTGTGTTGATCCTGTCACTATTCACTGTGTGTAGTGTGTGTTGATCCTGTCACTATTCACTGTGTGTAGTGTGTGTTGATCCTGTCACTATTCACTGTGTGTAGTGTGTGTTGATCCTGTCACTATTCACTGTGTGTAGTGTGTGTTGATCCTGTCACTATTCACTGTGTGTAGTGTGTGTTGATCCTGTCACTATTCACTGTGTGTAGTGTGTTGATCCTGTCACTATTCACTGTGTGTAGTGTGTGTTGATCCTGTCACTATTCACTGTGTGTAGTGTGTGTTGATTCTGTCACTATTCACTGTGTGTAGTGTGTGTTGATCCTGTCACTATTCACTGTGTGTAGTGTGTGTTGATCCTGTCACTATTCACTGTGTGTAGTGTGTGTTGATCCTGTCACTATTCACTGTGTGTAGTGTGTGTTGATCCTGTCACTATTCACTGTGTGTAGTGTGTGTTGATCCTGTCACTATTCACTGTGTAGTGTGTGTTGATCCTGTCACTATTCACTGTGTGTAGTGTGTGTTGATCCTGTCACTATTCACTGTGTGTAGTGTGTGTTGATCCTGTCACTATTCACTGTGTGTAGTGTGTGTTGATCCTGTCACTATTCACTGTGTGTAGTGTGTGTTGATCCTGTCACTATTCACTGTGTGTAGTGTGTGTTGTTCTGTCACTATTCACTGTGTGTAGTGTTGTTGATTCTGTCACTATTCACTATGTGTAGTGTGTGTTGATCCTGTCACTATTCACTGTGTGTAGTGTGTGTTGATCCTGTCACTATTCACTGTGTGTAGTGTGTGTTGATCCTGTCACTATTCGCTGTGTGTAGTGTGTGTTGATCCTGTCACTATTCACTGTGTGTAGTGTGTGTTGATCCTGTCACTAATCACTCTGTAGTGTGTGTTGATCCTGTCACTATTCACTGTGTGTAGTGTGGTGTGATCCTGTCACTATTCACTGCGTGTAGTGTGTCTTGATTCTGTCACTATTCACTGTGTGTTGTGTGTGTTGATCCTGTCACTATTCACTGTGTGTAGTGTGTGTTGATTCTGTCACTATTCACTGTGTGTAGTGTGTGTTGATTCTGTCACTATTCACTGTGTGTAGTGTGTGTTGATCCTGTCACTATTCACTGTGTGTAGTGTGTGTTGATCCTGTCACTATTCACTCTTGTAGTGTGTGTTGATCCTGTCACTATTCACTGTGAGTAGTGTGTGTTGAGCCTGTCACTTTCACTGTGTTAGTGTGTGTTGATCTGTCACTATTCACTGTGTGTAGTGTGTGTTGATCCTGTCACTAGTCACTGTGTGTAGTGTGTGTTGATCCTGTCACTATTCACTGTGTTAGTGTGTGTTGATCCTGTCACTATTCACGGTGTGTAGTGTGTGTTGATCTGTCATATTCACAGTGTGTAGTGTGTGTTGATCCTGTCACTATTCACTGTGTGTAGTGTGTGTTGAATTCTGTCACTATTCACTGTGTGTAGTGTGTGTTGATCCTGTCACTATTCACTGTGTGTAGTGTGTGTTGATCCTGTCACTATCACTGTGTGTCAGTGTGTGTTGATCCTGTCACTATACACTGTGTGTAGTGTGTGTTGATCCTGTCACTATTCACTGTGAGTAGTGTGTGTTGATCCTGTCACTATTCACTGTGTGTAGTGTGTGTTGATCCTGTCACTATTCACTGTGTGTAGTGTGTTGATCCTGTCACTATTCACTGTGTGTAGTGTGTGTTGATCTGTCACTATTCACTGTGTGTAGTGTGTGTTGATCCTGTCACTATTCACTGTGTGAGTGTGTGTTGATCCTGTCACTATTCACTGTGTAAGTGTGTGTTGATCCTGTCACTATTCACTCTGTAGTGTGTGTGTTGATCCTGTCACTAGTCACTGTGTGCAGTGTGTGTTGATCCTGTCACTATACACTGTGTGTAGTGTGTTGATCCTGTCACTATTCACTGTGTGTAGTGTGTTGATCCTGTCACTATTCGACTGTGTGTGAGTGTGTGTTGATCCTGTCACTATTCACTGTGTGTAGGTGTGTTGATCCTGTCACTAT